>PVKU01004735.1:0-139576 GCA_004027475.1 Anoura caudifer
CACACACACAGAACCCCTCCCCAAACTGTACCGTTCGATAATAACTAAAATGGACGTATTCTCCTCTACCTACCAGGCATATCTGGAGTTTTATACAGCATGCAGTACACTGAAAATTTGCATATTTGAACATTATTTTTATGATTTATTTTTATTCTTTTGAAAAAGGGAAGTTGATATTAAAATTTTAGAAATGCCTTCTAATGTTGTTTATTTACAAAATTACCACAACAATGAACACTTTTCCTTCCAATTAGAAGATGAACATTGCTGTAACATAATAGTCGATTACATATCCTACCTGCCATTGTGTAACTGTCACTTCATGTATTGTTTTATCCAATAATTGTGTACATGATAGGAGTTGGAAATGTGGGGAAATCATTTCCGAGTTCCTTGGAAATTCAGAAGGCAATTATGTGGCTCTACGCACTGCTGCATTTCGGGAGATGAAACTAACTTTTGTTCATCATTTCTCCCAGCACCTGGGTCTTTTGTTCAGTAATTCCCTTAGCATAGTTTTTCCAAGCAAGTCAATGGTGTAATCACTTTTAACAAGTTATGGAAAATTCATGATTGTTTTCAGATGTTACTAATCCTGGAACTAAACTCATAATAAATTAGTGATTGAAAGATGGGATGCAAAGCGTATATATCCCAGTTCCAAGAAAACTGACGAGCCAAGGAATGGCTCTGGGAAGCAGGTTTAGCATCCAGTATGGATGGGGAACAAAAATGCTTCAGGATGCCTACATTTACAGTTCAACCCAAAGTAAAGGTTATGTTGTACCGTAACTTGCTCGTTCTTTAGAGGTTAATGCTTCTTGCTTCCATCAACAGGAATAAATCTGGCTGATTAACACTCAGTCACTGGCTGGTGGGTTGATCTGTTTGCTTTCCTGTGTTATTTTATGGTTTGTGTTGTGTCTTATTATATGTATCTTATAAATAGATCCAATATGCATTTGATTCTTAAAATTAAAATAAGATATAATGATTTTAAGCCTTATATGTGTTGATATGCCTTATTACAGATTCAGGTTCTATCCTCTACTAAAGTCTTTGCATTAATTGATATGATTAGATCCCTTAGCTGGAAGAATACAATCTTCATATAAGCCTAGCACACAAATGCTACTGCTTGTCCAACTCCAGACTATCCTTTGTAAGTATCATGTAAGACAAACATGACAAAGAGCACATCATCCAGAGTGTATGTCTCGGTGCCAAGACGATTGCACTGAACAATTTTGCCAGGCATTCTCTGATGACCTTGAAGCTCCACCTTCTCTGTGTAAGAAAACCGAAAATGGCCCATCAGAGTCTGGAAAGAGGCCTGCACTTCCGTTCCTTTTGAAGATACATCAGAAGCATCATAATCACCACCTCTTCCTCAAAGATACAGGATCAATCACATACCTTCAGATGTGTCTACATGAGAAGCTTGTCATTAGGATCAAGCTCGGGGGAAGGAGCAGCTTCTTGTACTGTTGTTTCATATTCGGGTAGTCTTTATGAATAGCCTTCTATTTGAAAGGCTGAGTGGCAGTCGTGCCTAACTAAATCAGTTTAGCACAGCTAGAAAAGGCAACAGAAATCCCCATAAATACTAATAGGTATAAGCTTACCTCATGATGTTAGTCTCTGCAGGAAATAGTTACACGTCTATGTGTTCATAGTATCTTTCTCTCAATATTTTCCCTTTTAACTTATGTGGGTGGATTTTTAGCAGGTGTTCAAGGCTTCCCGTTCCAGTTAAACAGATGTCATTGCTTTTCGCCTCCTATCAAGGATGCCACACTGTCTAAAACACAAGCTTTTATTATCAGAGCACAACATTTGAATGATGCTCTTTTGTCTGAATTCCCAGAAATCATTCATTCCTTTCAATGTTTCATTTAGCAACTATTTGCCGAGCATTAACAGGGGCCACACACTCTTGTCAGTGGAGAGAATAGAACAGTGAGCCAAAAGGAGAAGCTGCGAGGAGAACAGTCCTGGAGCCTATACTCTAGTCGGCAGAGGCATTCCTTCTGGAAACCCAGAGCTCCCAGGCCAGTCTCTCAGTACGTGCCCTCCCACTAGATTTCCAGTGAACTACGCAGAGAGGCCTTGCACGGAAACGGCCTTCCTGAGTGCCCTTGTGTCGACTCCTTAGGACATGTTCCTCTTTCGCTGATATTTGCTTGATGGAAACCATTGCAATTATTTGATAGGAAATACCTGTCTCAAGATATTTATTATTCCCGGAGATTAGATTTTTCATAAATATAATTTAAAACATTGCAAAAATGTTGTCAAGAAACATCAGGAAGTAAGTGCATGAATCCTAATGAATCTGGGAAATATTTGAATAATTATTAAGCGTACTCACAATACACACACACACACGCACACACACACATCATCTGCTTATTAGCTGATGAGCATAGCAGCATCCAAAACAATGGATATGTTTAAGGAATGTATCCATTTATGAAACTCAATACCATATCAAAATAAAAAGTGAAAGAGGTGTCAGTAGAAAGAATCAACAACATTTGGAACTTTATTTCGTATTTTTGAAATGAAGTGACAAAAGAAGTCATTATTCATCATTGGGTATTTATTTCCATGTGCCTCAATTTCAGTGGACAATGCAGTCTTTTCATCTCATGACTGTTTTTTTTTTTTTCCTAAAATGAAGATTGCTTACTTTTTTGCTCTGTTAGTAAACTGAGGTACAATGTGTGGGCAAACTCTGCGAAGTAAACATGTTTGTCGGCTGTGTTATTAGGTTCAGGCTGTTTCACCTGATTTTATCATTTCATTTTTATTTTATCCAGACTAATAGCTTTTATTGTTGTATTTTATGCATTTTTCAATTTGCCTTTTCTCTATTTTGGGAGAAGGCCGGGTATCAGTTATTAAATAAATAGGAAAACATATAAAATATGAAATATACATGTGATGCTTTTTAAATAAACTGGTACTTTTTAAAATGCATATATAACAAGGGTAGGATTAATAAACAAAATATATAGTCGAAAAAAGTGTTCAACATTAAATATGAGAACAATTATATTACTGAGTCATATCCTCCCATGTAACTAAAAATGGAAATAATTCATCAGTTTCAGGTGTTTATTAGGGAGAAATATTAAAGTGATAACCTGAAATATAAATATTTAACTTAACGAATGTCACCAGTAACCTTAATGAACAGCCTTATGTGTGTTAGAATTCTCCAGAGAAACAGATCCAGTAGGATATATGTGTATATGTGGAGAGAGGTTTATTTTTAACAATTGGCTCATGTGATGATGGTGCCTGGCAAGTCCCAAACCCTCAGAGTGGCCTGGCTAGAAAGATCAGTGTTACAGTCAGGTCTGAGGGTGGCCTGCAGGCAGAATTCCTTCTTGGTCTGGGAAGATCAACCTTCTGTTCTTTTAAGGCCTTCAACTGATTGAATGAGTCCAATCTGCATTATGAAGAGCGATTTGCTTTATCTGAAGTCTACTGTTAATTTTTTTCTGATTACATTTTTTTGGTGTGACACAGGTCAACAAAATTATACAGGTTTTAGATGCACAACCGCACAACCCGCCGTCTGTACACTGCACTGTGGATTCACCACCCCAATTCAAGTCTTCATCCATCACCCTGTCCCCTTCTCCCTCTCCCCCTCCCCCCAGCCATCACCACACTGTTGAGCAAAGTCTACTGATTTAATAGTTAACCTCATCCAACAATACCCTCACAGAAACATCCAGAATAATGTTTGACCACATATCTGGGTACCATGATGCCACCAGGTTGTCACGTAAAATTAACCATCAGCACTGGACTAGTCAGCCCTACACAGAATAAACCACTCACTTCAAGAAAGTTTAAGTCCTATTTGTATATATATTTTTTTCAGTAGGACAACATTAAATGGTTTGAAGTAAGAGACCAGAAAGGAATCCACAGGAGCTCAAGTACTAGTAATCCAGCTGATGGCAGCAAAGTCCAAATTTCATGAGTGGGACTGGTGAGAAGGCATATTTGTTACTGTTTTTAATACAGTGTGCTCAGGCTAATGCTATTTAGCCATCAAGTAGAGCAGGTATTGTGTTAACCAACATATATTATGAACAGGATCATTTAACTCAGCTTGAATCTGTGGTTTGGCTCCCCTATAAACTTCAGTTATGTTCCAAAGTCAAAAACATGGCCTAAAATCCTTTGGGAATCTGAGTCTCGTTGATCTTTCAAATTCAAATCTTGCCACTTCTTCCTTTGATGTCTGTATCAGCTAATTTCTAGAAGACAATCATTTTTTTTAACTCAGTACTTTTGAACAAATCATTTGTTTTGCCTCGATACATATCAGCATTCATTACTAGAGAGCACCCTCCCCTTAGTTCAGTCCAAGTTCAAAGGCAGGTGTCTTCAGAGAACTGCCCCAGTTCCTAGCTTCAGTTGGTTCTCCACTCTCTCATAGCTCTGTTTTACATCTGCAGCTTTTATTACAATTTTTACTCCTGTTTATCTGTTCATTTGTTTAATATTCTGCCAGTCTGCTTTATTTGCTGCTGTATTTTCAAAGCCTGGCATATTTTCTGGTAAATTATAAGAAATTGGCCATCACATTTAACTAATCTACATTACATTTTGAACAACTACAGACTAAGATGTTTTATCTATTTAAGTGTTCAATATGTTACCAAATTTTTAGTTACATATATGTTTCCAAACAGCAGCTTGGGGTTCTGTTGCCAGTTGCGGTCCTGTAGGCAAAAATTCCAGAGGCAAAGGTTTGGCGATAAAATAAAGAAGTCTTTATTCAAAAGCAGTTAAAAGCCTATCAAGTCACAGCTTTAATCACTTAAACCTATCAATTAAGGCTAAACTCTTAACACCTGAGTTCTAGCTCTTCCCTGTTTTTAGTTATCTTGTTTCTATGGGATTAGTTTACAAACTAAAACAACATAATATAGAAGAGCTACACAATTTTGGAAGAATGGTAGGCTTCTGTCTCGGAGCCTGTTCCCTCTATAACACCCAAAGAAGAATAACCCTGCCACCCTCTGCCAGGCCAGCCTGATGCTAGGCTGTGTCCCGAGTTCCTTCCCACCCAAAATAATGTCCGTTAGCAAATGCTGGCAGCTGCGGCACAATCACCCAGGTATCCTGGAGGAAGAAGAGCCTGAGAGCCCAAGAGTCGGACGGAGTACAGAGAGAGCCAGCTCACAAGCCAGAGAGCTCTCCCTGAGCCAGAGAGCCAGCCCTCTCTGTATTCCCATTGGCTCTGGAGTCTCAGCTTCTCAGCCAATCCCCTTCTAGGTCGCCCAAAATTGCCTGGGCAAACTCCTCCTATGGCCCCTCCCTACTTCTCCCAGTGATCTGAGTTATCTTAATCAGATCCCTTTGTATCATTAATAATATCCAAACTGCAGTTATTCTTGTGAAACATTTCTTTTCAGCCCAATAATCAAATGTGTGAATATTTTTAAATTTTGAACTTTATCATCCATATCTGTAATATCTGTTATAAATTTTTACCAGTTTCAAACTCTGTAAACACGCAGTTTTCTCCACTGACTTTAATATGCAAATGAGGTACTTTCAGTTGAAATAATTTGGTAAATCCATTCACTGAGCTCCTCTGTCTCAAATAAATAACAATGAAAAGACTTAAAAATAAGGAAACACTGACAATATAAAAAGTATGAAATAAAAAATTTTGTGAAACAAAATAATTAATTATGTAAGAGGTCCAGGAAGTTCAAGCTGATTCAGAATGAGCAGATGGTTCAGAGGAAGATAAGGGGAATAAAAATATTTCACACAGAACAAGGCGTAATTTCAGACTCAGCGATAAAACCAGAATCACAGCGTACAAACACGTAATGACTAGAACTTTTTAGAATTGAAGAAATAAATTCTCTGTTTCAAGTTTATTTCGAGTTTGGAAGAATATAACAAACAAACCTATAACTAGGTACTTGGTAATAAAGCTATAAAATATCAAAAGCAAAAAGAAAATTCTTAAAAGCTTCCAGAAAGAAAGCCAATGAGTTTTCCATAAAACCATGACGATTGGCTGACAGCAGACTATTTTCACCCTGACAAGGGTCTGTAGATCAGCTGTCAGGGAATAACATCCCCAAACGCAAAGGATTTTCCTCTAGGAAAGAGGTACATTTCCTTCACGTGTTGAGTTCTTTTTTAACATCACTCAACAGCATTTTATACTTTCCTTCAAAAATATCTTAAAAATATCTTCTATTAAGTGTATTGCTTAGGTAACTTTCAATTTCATCCGCTATCATATTTTAAAATTAGTTGTTGCTGTTGTGTAGAAATAGTATTGATTTCTGGATTTTTGATCGTATATCTGGCAACCTGCTGAAATTTCCGATTAATTCTTATTGCTTCAAGATTTCATTAGATTATATATGTCCACAATTGTATCATCTTTCAATGACTAACTTCACAATTGTTATATTTCATTTAGTTTTATTGCTTTCTTACATTATCTAGGAGTAGTAATGTATTCAATAAAGAAGGTGCTACAGGGCAACCTTTTCCTGTTTTTAAATGTAACGAGTTTCTGAAGTTTTGCTGTAAGAATGACGTATGCCCTACACTTCACGGTACTGGCGCAGTTCTTCCTAGCTTACGAGGGTTTTATATCATGAATGAGTGTTAATCTATATGGATTACTTTTGTACCCATTTAATTGATTGCATATCTTTTTATAATGTAATATATTACATTATATTGACATGTTTTCTGATGACAAACTATCTTTATGTTTATTAGAAGAACTCTCTGTTTGGAATATATGTCTCAATTATCTCAACATTCAGCCTTAGGCAAACAACACCATTTATATGGATGTTGACTGAGCGCTACATGCATCCACTTTCTCCCTGCTTCCGACACACTATGGTTAGGGGCTCCTCACTACTGCTTGTCATGATGTTCATCCTGGGATCACCCCTCAAGGGCCATATTTCTTTAGATGCCTTGTGGCTCTACATCTATGGCCTGTAAACCAAAGTGTCAGAACATCTGGTGGGGCTCCCGTACCCATCTCCTTGTTATGATGTGTGTGAACAGAATCAGAGAGCCACAGAGAGTGCAGGGCGCTCATTTCTTCCTTCCTTCTCTGAGCACAAATGCCAGCCTGCCTCGTGTTTATACCTCAGCGATTTTTGAAAGAAGATTAATGACACGAATATTTGCAAAGAAAATGTCTTTGTGACTAACATTGGTGCTGCTCTTGAATATCAGTGTCACGGTGCTTTGCAAAGGCTGCCTTTTTGCTACGCAACCCTATTCCGTGGAGGTGACAGGCTGTCACATGTAAGGTTGATTTCTATTACTTCCTTTGCTGCTTTAATTCACAGTCTCTTTTCAGTGTCTTTCCTTTTTCCTTTTCATATGTTAATTGTGATCTGAACCAATTAACACATCTAACAAATTCTGGAATTAATTTTTCAATTCAGAGGGAGGCACGTATTCTGCTGAAATATTTTAGGCATTTTTAATAGTTCAGTTTCCAGTATTTACCTGCATGCTGGAACAAGATTATGCCTAGAGTTACTTTGTTGCTGCTTCTCTGGCTTCCCTGCATGGCTAAGTTTTCAAGGACTGGGCTTGAATGACACAGTTGCAGAACATTCTTATTAAGCATTGTCTCTGAAGGCAATTGCTAATATTTCCCGATAAGATTTTTATAGAAATACCATTGTGAGTTCAAATAAGATAGTCTTCCCTTGGGTCATCTGAAAGGGGATGGAGCTGTGAGGGAATGTGGGAAATGGACTTAGGGCAGAAAAATATGACTACATTGCAGCAATAAATAATTGCCTTTATGTTTTACCTAATCAGATGCTGTTCTATAAAATTGCAATAAACAGTTGAACACAGGCTACATATCATTTAGTTTTATAGGAAACTTTTATATTCATTTGGGATTATCAAGGATTTTATATTGAACTTTCAGAGACATTTTCTTTTTCCCCCAAAATTCCAATATAGCTTAAAAACAAAACAAGTAAAAATCCACAGGATACAGAATTGAATTTCTCCTACAGCAAACAGCTCTTAGATTGGTCTTTGTTTACTTATTATGTATTCTACATCACTGTGAATAACAGATGATGTTTGTATATTGACAATTTAATTAGTTCTCAAATAATCTAAAGATCCACAAACCTAAAATATATGAAAGTATAACAGACAATGCCAAGTTTAGTATCTAGGTCTTCACTACATCCGATAAATTATGATCAATGGCAAACATCAAAATATCCAACTCACACTGACAAATGACAGAGGAGATTTAGGTACTTGCCTCACATCCACATCAACTGTGAAGTCTAAAGAGACAGTCTTCTCTATCTCACAAAGAACTAAGGAGCCCAGACCAATTCAGATCAAGTGACTACTCAATGTCACCGAAATTCTCTCACCTCTGTTCTCTTCCAGGCACCACCTTCATCCACGGGCTGCCTTGCCTTTCAGAAGTAAAAACGATCCTGCAACTTAAGATCTCTCAGTCTTTGTTCACATTGTCCAGAACAGAAAACTTCATTTTTTCTAACCATTACCCAACATTCTGGGCTTGATTCTAGTTAGAACAATTTAAGGTGAGATTCTGAAGCAATAGCTTTGCAAGAGGGAGTACCAATAATGGCCCATCTTCTTGGTGGGACATGGGAAGCCACACCACAAAGCTGTAGAACTACTATGTGGGAGAATATAATGAAGGCACAGGGATGCTCGGTGGCTTCCTACCATGTGGAGACCTTGTATGTAGAGACAAGTCGTTGGAAAAGTCTGAAATAACGACCAATCAGAACTTCTCTCTAAATATGTTCCTGTAGATTACTGTCAAAGTACAAAAGCAGCAATGGCTATCGGATCAAAACTGACCACCGCGCAAATGCAGACAGCTAATATGCAAATTCTTTCTAATGCAAACTTTTATTCCATCAAGTCAAGCAATATTTCAGAAAGAACCGTCCACACCAATTAGAGATATGTGACTGAAAATTATACTCGGTCAATGGCATAATATACATCCATTCTTGAGAAGAGAAAAGTCCCCTCACTTCCTCATTTTTGTAAATTTAGTCTATTATCTACAGCACTTTTATGGAGCAATAAAATCCAATACGGAAACCTGGAAAATGTAAAAGCTCAGTTTAACAAATTATTTCAAATCATACCCCCCAAATTATGAAAAATACCCTCCCATGCCAGTGGCACCTAATCTAAGAAATGGAGCACTTTGATAATCCTGGAGCATTCTACTTCCTCCCACCGAACATCACTTCATCACTCTCCCTGAAGACAGCTACTATCCCAGCTTGTGGTAATCAAATCTATTGGAATACACAGCTCTGTACATTGGAACTGTATTTGGCCGGTTCCCAATTTTTTATAAAATGAAACATATAGTAAATATTCTTTTGTCTCTTCATCCTTTAATTCATATTTATGAGATTCATCCATTGAAGACTTATATTGCTATACTTCATTTTCCATTCTGCATTAGCATTCTCATATCTCATTTATCTATTCAGTTATTGGTAGACATTTGATTTATGTCTGTTTGAGGCTATTATGGATACTGCTGTTTTTCATGTATTTGAATGTTTCGGGGAAACTTGGCATAGAATTCTGCCAGATATATATCTAGGAATGAAATGGAAGGGATGTCTTCCAAGTTTTGCTGTGAACTCATTACATATCTCCATAATCTATTTTGAAGGGCATACTTGTCTATCAGGTTTGTTATTTGTAACCAAACCTGTAGTTTATGGACTTGAGATCCATAGCTGAGTTGGAGAAAGAAAGACAATCAGTATCTTTCTAGCAATAACTAGACTACTTTAAAAAGCAGGAACTTTTGAGACAAATAGACTCCCCATGCTAACGTGGACCATGCAGAGTTGGTGCTCATCTGCTTGAACCCCCACCACGTCCTGAGGAGAAGAGTGAGTTTACGAAGCTGCAAATGGCAACCCCAGGGCCCCTTGATGCCTGGTGTGGCATTGCTGTGGTTCCACTTCCCTGTACTTTGCTAATTATGAGTAAAGCTCAGGGCTGAGTGAAGCTTATGTACCATGTGAGTCTGGACATTCAGTCCTCTGTGATTGTGTCAAAATGACAACAGTGCCTAGCATGTAGAGAGTCTTTATGTCAAGTAGCAACTCTTCTAGTGCCCTAAGAGTACTAGAGTTTAGTAGACTGTAACCTCTGTTTCACAAATAAGAAAATAGAGAGCTCGTGTCATTTAGATGCTCCCAGATAGCAAGTACGGAGCTGGAATGTAATCCTGGCTCCAGAGGCTGGGCTGGTCTAGATATCATACTTTTTGGAATATCTGTTTACCTCATGGGATATTTTTACTCTAGGAAACAGTATCATGACCAAAGAGAAGTAATTTCCAAACACTGACAAACTAGCCCATGCCAAGGGGTGCCACACAGTGACCCGTTTTTGAGTAGTTTTGGGAGATACTTGTAACATGGGGAGGTCTGAAACATTGCATCTGTAGGAGATGAGTAACTCTGCTCCTTCACTTATTTACAGTGTTTCTGTAGATATCATTTTCTTTCTTTGAAAGGGGAACGACTTTTTAGGACACCTCCCTGTGGATGTCGTCATGTACAGATACAAGTACCTGGTATCTACTTGTATCTACAGCTACTTGTACCAGTTTCATCTTTGGGAGAAATCGAGGCTGCTGAAGGACTATGTTTAGATGTGGGGTTTGTCTAATGCTCATTGCTTGCACATTATATTTAATGCTATTACTATAAGCATCAGAGTAACAATATTTACTTTCTGGTTATTCAGAAATTAGTTACCTTTACTAAACTTTATTACCAATATGGTTGTGTGGGAAATTTTTCTTATTTTGAAACTACTCAATCACTTTCCCATTATCATCACTGTCATGGATCCTAGTAACTACTTAATAACGAATTAGTTTGTGCTAAGCACTATTGTAACTGCTTATCTATGTTTGATATTTATTAATATAATAGTTATATCACCCAGGCCAATATGGGAGCTACTAGCTGGATGTAGCTATTTCAATTTAAATTTGTTAAAATTAAATAAAATTAAAGTTTCATCCTGTCACATTTCAAAATTAGCGGACAGAACAGATTTAGAACATTTTATTATCACAGAAAATTCTATTTGTCTGCTTAGCAAGACAGAAGTAGTAACGAAACCCAAACCTACCACCACAGGATCTGACTCACAAAATCCAGCCAGAATTCCCTATTATACTGTACATTTTATGACTGAGGGGGCTATCTTTATTATGTTTGCACATACTTTTCAGCAGAAGGCTTACGCATACAGTGTGCCGCTCATGAATTAGTTGTAAAAGGAATGACTGATTGAATGAATAAAAAAAAATCACGATAAATGACTTGAAGCTAATTACATATCTAGCATTTCTATGGAAGGTAATTATTCAATGTCTGCTTTAGCACATGGCTCTAAGTAGCTTGTCATGTTCTCTACCCCTCCACAGAGATAATAATTCCATACATGTTTTCTGTTCCTCTCATCATTTGAGATTCGTTAGAGTACTTTATATCACGAAATTAATTTCCCTACTGAATACACTAGATTTTTGTTCTACATTTTGCACATTAGCTAACTTTGTAAGAGTTAACTCATCAAAACAGCAATCAATTTAGTCTGAAGAGAACTTGGCTTTTGAGTATGACGAAAAATAAAACTGAACTAAATGCTTCGTTACTATTCCCAGTGGATCATACTCATGTATTTCCAATACCTATTTATCGTGATGACATCGTTTTTACCAATTTACAAGTATGTAGACTTTGCCCCATGTCCCTGACTATTCATTCCACCATCCAGATTTGAGTCACACAAACTTTCGTTTCTACTGTGTTTCTCTAGTGTATTGCGATGGCATAAAACTTTTATTTTGTATTCACTTCCTCTAGAGAGTCAGCAACTTCTCAGGTACTTTTATTCATTGACTAGTGTTCAGAGGACAGTTGTAAACAGTGGGAAATTCTCCTTCAGTGCTTATATAAAATTTGATAACCACAGTGCATCTGGGGATATTATTTTAGCTTGTGTATAGTCTTCACCTTGATGGGTAGCTTTCAACAGCTGTGAGAGAGCAATGTTGTGTACGCTCAGGAATGCTTCATTAAGATTTGTAAAGTGTCACTAAACTCAAGAAAACATCACTTAGGGATTATTTTAATGTGTGGGAATAAACTCCCTCCATATGAGCAATATTTGAATAAAATTCTAGGTAATGTTTTTGGTTTGTGGTCATTGAAAATTCTAACCAAAACTAGGAACCCAAATCTTGCTAATCTCTGCATGGAGGTCACATGAATGAAAAAAAAAAAAAAAAAAAAAACACTCAGTTTGTACATTTGGATTTGTGTGGTCCAAGATCTAAAATTAAGATCAATATTACATGCTGCCTTGACATGTAGTAAAACTGTGATGGCCTCAAGTGGCCTGACTATAAGGAGGCCTCCCCACCTTGGAGCCACGGTTAAGGCCCCCCAGCAAAACAACCCTTATTATCGAAGGAGCCAGGTGCAAGTTCTGCTTACCAATGAGTAGATAGCTTACAGAATTATTCAGACAAGTTAATCACAGCTTTCCATGGGGAACAGGGGCCCCACCTTCCTGATACTATGAAGCCTCCATCTCCCACAGCCCCTGGTTTACTCTGTTCTCAAGGCAAACCCTATCAGCCCTATCAGCACGCGGTGTTTTCGTAACCTAAGCTGTTAGCACCTGTGCATAATGACCTGCTGCCAGTCTCACCTGGCCACTGTTGGGCGTCAAGGGACTGGTCACCCTTTTGCATCAGGGTGTTAGTGGGAAGAAGAGAAAGTAATTAAATAGACTTATTTATCCATAAATAGTGGTTACTCTCGCTTATTTAAAAATCACCAAGAATAGTAACCAATGTTATCAAGTTCTACCCTGTTGTTCTATAAAGGTAACTTATGTCTTGGTAGGCTTATTAGTGAATTGCTTTTCAGTAACCCTCAGTTACACTTTATATGACTTAGTACTGAAATGTACAAATTAAGCCACTGCATTAAGAAAGAAAATATTAGGTATGTCTGGAAAAAGTCTAACCATTGTTAATATAAAGAGAATGGTTTGCATGACATCCATGTAACCTGGCAGCCATGGAGAGTGGACTGGAATGTGCATGTGTGAACAAGGCAACTTCACTGTACTAGTCAGTAGGGCTGGTAGACACCATTGAGTGAGGATGTGTACTGTGTGGCTGTCACATTCAAAATAACTGAGCAAATAGAGCAATGTACCCACATCCAAGTTTGTGTTAAGCTTGAACAACCTCTGTAGAAATTATGTGGATGACTCAGAAGGCTGCAGCTGTGGGCAACTGGCGAGTGGCAGCTTCATCACTAACTACCACGTGCCTGCTCGTGCATCACATCTGGTGCAGAGTTCTTTAGGAAAACCTCAAATCACCCAGGTGACTCAGCCCTCCAACAGCCCAGATTTGGTGCTCTTTGATTTCTGGCTTTTTGTAAAACTAAAATCACCTTTGAAAGGGAACAGTTTTCAGACTGTCAATGAGATTCAGGTAAATATGATGGGGCAAATGACCGCATTGGGAGAACTGCGTGAGGTCCCACAGTACCTACTTTGAAGGTGACCGAGGTACCCGTTGACATAGGTGCAATGTTTCTTGTATCTGGCATCTTCTTTAATGAATGTCTCTATTGTTCATATTACATGGCTGGATACTTTCTGGAAAGACCTCCGTATGTTCAAAAGTAAAATATAAAATATGAATTTACATCTGATGTTGATTGACAGTATGTCTGGTTTCAGTCTTCTCTAACCCAAATAACCCAGTGAAAATAATTATATTTAAAAAATGGTTGTATTAAATTAAAATTGCATTCCTAATATAATTTAGCATCAGATTTTAACTGTAAGTAGCAGAATCAGCAATTTAGCTTAATGGGAAAAAATAGTCTTTTAATTATGATAAGTTGATCTGTTGAACAGTTGACTCATTGTTTCTTTTCGATTACAATGGCTCTCAATCAATTATTTTTAGCATAATTTGAGTCTGGAAAATAGTTATAGAGGCAAAGAAATTATATGCATTTCTTGATATTTAAAACTCATAAATGAACACTAATTCAATGTGATTGAGAAGACAGAATTCAAATACATATATTTCAAATTGATGATGTTTTTCATCAATGTCCCATGACTACTTATTAGTTTCATTTAACTGAAATCTTAATAACATTAGCTCCTTGAGTATTACAAAGAAGATAAATAAGAAACATGGTATTTAATTACACAATTGCTATCTTTAATTTGGAAAATTTAAGAATGATTATATTTTATATCAATATATATTACAATCTTTGCACATTTACATATATATTGAATACATGAATAAGACATAAAATTCAAGAACATGATTTAATGTCCTTTTCAACATCGAAAGTCCTAATATTGAGGAAATTAATTTTGCTTTGTGATCAAAACTCTATGATAACACAAAAACTCCTTTATTTCTGAAGTATTTCCCATAAAAATGTAATAGAATGGCCAATTTTTCTTTCAAGATATTAAGATATTTTTGTACTAAGTTGAGGAGATAAACAGTAGCTAATTTTTTAACTTCTTGTGTACAAATTTAATTATATAATTTTGATTATCTTGTGTTTTTTTAGGGAGACCCCTCCAGAACTGGAATTATCTTCTGTAGGGTGAGCCCCTTGTAATGCAATCTTCCCCTGTTAGCTGAGTGTTCTAGGAACCCATCTGTATTTGTGGAGCAGCTGGCATTACTGTGAGAGGCTGCATTCGGCTTTAGTGAATTTTTTTTGAAGACTCTGTCAATGCATTTGCGCATTTCATGATGGGTGATTTATGGGCGCACCTACCCACACTGTGCTGTGTTCAGCAGTTTTTGACCAAAAATGGAATTACCCCTGGGCCCCAGTCACCCCTCCTTCACCTGATCTTGCCCTGAAAGGTATTTTTTGTTGTTGTTTCCCAGGATGAAAAAAATATCCTTAAAAGGAAACATTTTGCCAAGGTGAATGTGGAAGAGATGAAACAAAAAAACAGAAGAAACACTAAAAGGCGCCAAAATTGGGAACTTAAAAAACTGTTTTGAGCAGAGGTAAAAACATCGCGATAGGTGCGTTGCATTAAATGGAGAGTATTTGGGAGGTGACTGGAGTTTAAATGTCTAAGAATAAATGCACAATTTTTCATAAATAAATTCCATTTGGGGGATTCCTCCTGTATGTGTCAGCATTAAAGTCAAAGAATCTACTCCCAATGACCGTAGGCTTTAGTAAGCAGTTAACCAATACTGTCAAAATTCACATTCGAATCTTCCGGCCATCCTGCAATTGCCTGGGACAAGTTTTATGCACCAAGAAAAGCTTAAGAAACAGTTGCTTACTTGAAATCTAATTAAACCCCTAATTCATTTAAGGTGCAATTGTTCTACAATGGTCGAATATGCATAATAAGCTAACTCCTCGTGTAATAAACGCAGTGTCCATTTTAGAGGTAGTATTTGTCTTAGTCACTTTGGACAGCCATAGCAAATTGCCACAGGCCGGGTGGCTTACACTAGAGTTTAATTTCTCCCTTTTCTGGAGCCCTGGACGTGCAGGATCAGGGCACCAGCAGGCCCATGTCTACTAGGGCTCTTCGCCTACTTGCTAACAGCCATCTTCTCATTGTGTCCTCACTAGTCAGGGACAGAGGTAATGTAACCCAGTTACTATTATCATGGTGTTAATAGATAAAACAGAAGATCAAATTGTCTAGTTAGTAAAACTTGAGGGAAATCTTTTTAGAGTTTGTTTTTCTTGGTCACACTTACTTCTCCCTATTCTAATGTTATTTTTAAATTACAAAGCATTAAATGTATAATATTCATATTTCACTATAATGCATCTAAATAATTTCTCATTATGAGTGAACCATATTTTATTACTTGTGTTTCAAATTCCCTAACTCCTAATTAAGTTTTTTTCCAAAGCAATAGCAATGCAAGTGGCCTGATTCTAGATGAAGAATGTCAAGCTCATAAAAATTATTAAATTCTGGTGTCTGTAGAATATCCTGGCACCTGTTTTATATTGTACACATCAGGAGAACACTCAAGAGAAAATAAAGTCTAATATAATCATTATTAAATGTTTATTAGTCACAGCTCAAAATCTCATTTATTGTTTTGCTGCAAAGAAACACCTATTTCCCAAGCATAAACATGTTTAAGTTTTAATAACTGAAACTTTGGAAGTCAATATCCTCTTGTTCAGGTAACAGGTAGTGTGGTGCTTATCAGTAATGAAAGCTTATTTATTAGCATTTAACTTTTCTATTTACAACCTAAGCCACATTATTTTATATGCTTCCAATAAAAGTGACCCAAGTGAAAACTTTGTTGCTTTGTGATTAACAGAGCAAAATGTGGCAAAAGAATAAAACAAAAGATAAGTAAAATGAAACACATCGATGGCTTAACATTATAACTTTTGATAAATTATTTTGGTGTTTAGAACATAGAAATTGTATATTTGTATTTTTTTCTCCTTATCCATGATAAATGCTCAATGAGAATGAGAAAAAATACTTATGGATTCTCCCCCAAATAATATATATCTCAGAGCAGTTTATTTGGCATGCTCTCGTACATCTTTACTCAGTTTTATTGAAGTCTGGCAAAACTGTAGGATATTTAAATTGTACATGGTGATGATTTGATATACATATACATTGTTAATTATTTTACTCCAAATAATATTGGGTTTTTAGTACACTCTTGTTTTGTACTGAAATGGTTTTGTTTGTCGTGAAGTTTAATCTCTATATTTCGAGTGACAGATCAACCCTGGATTCAATTCTTTTATTTCCAGCTGTGTTACTTGGAGTCTGCCCCATACAGGATGTGGCAAAAGTAGGCTTACATTTGTGAGTATGCATAACAGAGTGTGATGTTGTATTATTATTTATTAATCATCATATTATTTTCCACACAAACAACTGCAAACGTACCTCCCCCCGCCCTGTAGGTAACTTAGCATTCAGTGAGAGATTTGCTCAGAGGTTATTCTTAGAACATGGAGTCCCCATTCCATGACACTTCTCCCTCTTGGTCCCACGTGCCATCCAGTAGCTCTGGTGTGCCGTGTGCTGGAGCGTTGTTCTTCAGACTGCACAGTGGTCTCTTTCCCAGAGACCGAGCTCGTCCTGCACTGATGAGCAGGGCTAGCAGCCGTGGAAATGTACGCCAGGCCATATCTTTATTCTAAATACAACTGACTCTAGAACAACACAGTTTTAAGCTGTGTGGGTCCACTTACACGGAACATTTTTTTTCAATAAGCATGCAGTCTGCCTCAATTCCAGTCCCAGGTTTGCAAATCCTGGGACTGGATTCAACTAACCGTGGATTTCACCCTTGCTTGGGAATGCATGTTTACAGAAAACCAATTTAAATTCTACGTGGATTTCGACTGTGCAGGGGTTGGTACCCTAAGCCCCGTGTTGTTCAAGAGTCAACTGTTAGCTGCTTTTAGTTGCTCCTCCATATATTAATTTATTGGGGGTTTTGATGTTTTTGTCTGTTTGTCCCAAATTTATAGTTGTTATCAGCAGGAGGACTGTCCAAAGGAACTTACATAGGCATATCATATCAGAAGCAAAGTTGGGGCCATGGAGTCTAGGGCTAGCGTTGGTATTTGGCTCCACTACGGCCTTGACTTTGGTGCCATGCTTCTTTTTGATTTTCAGTTATTGCATTTTTGTTTGTTTGCTTTTTGTCCTTGTTGGTTTGCTAGTTTTTGCAAATTCATCTGTAACATAATGTAGATACTTGATAATATTCCCAATATATATTAAATTTCATCAGTAGATTCCACAAATACTTCATCTATTATTACACTGGACAAGAGAAAGCAATGTTTATTATCTTTATTTATGTGGGTATAGCTTTAAATGAAATATACTTAATCTATTTATATCCTCTTGTTTCTATTAGTTTATTTCTTTTTCAATACAATCATTCTATGGCAGAAAAAATTCAACAGGAGGATGGAAAGAAAAGGGCTAGTTCTTATTGTGTTTTATCAAAATCATACATATATTTGGTTGAGGAGGGAGAATTCAATTTTTATTTTTTTTAGAAAATTACTTATATTTTCTTATAACAAATCTGCTCAGGGATGAATGGAATCTTTATGTAAATAAAGATCAAAGTGTTTGATACATTTCAAAAATATTGAACTTGATATTTCCTTAATTCAAAATAATATATATTTACTTGTCAGGTTGAATGCAATGGGAAAAGAAAACTTTTCTCTAAATTGGCTTAGAAGCTATCTGAAAAAAAGCACAGATCAATGATGCATCTGACATTCTTGTTTATCTCCATGAAGATTCATGCTTCTTTACAAGAAAATATTTGCAGGCATTATAACATTCTCAAAATAGGAATCACAAGGAGAGCGGAAGTTATCTGATGAAAGCATAGCTCAATGATTTACCTGAAAATTATTCCGACCTCCCAGAGGAGTTGATAGATTTCACTTGAAAGTATATTTGAGGGCACCTTAAAAGTAATAAAATGGGAATCATAAGAACAGCCATTATCAAACCTACGATTTGAACTCCGAGTCCCCCAATTCTTTGTTTTGTAACTCCATGCAGAGGAGTCGGTATTTAAGGCAGTGCTCATTGTAAAAAGCATTACATTATTTAGGAGGAAGTTGTAAAAAGGGGTGTGTGCGTTGTGTGAACCTGGACCTTAACGGGGCACCGCGGGCAGAGAGGGGAGAAGAGAGAAAAGCCCTGATGAATAGACAGAGCGCATTGCTCTGGACTTGCACTTGTCTTTCTCAGGTTTTGGCTTTGAACATGTCCAAACCATTGTGTTCATTTTCAAAATTAGGACAACAGTGTGGTGATTGTGGGGGCATGGGTGGAAGGGAGGTATATGAGAACTAAATGGTAATAGAAAAACTACAATTTAAAATGTTTTGGAAAAATAAAAATTAGGACTAACAATATCTGTTCTGCCAAACACATGGTGTCAATGAGTCTCCAAAGGAAAAGAAATGAATGTAAAATTACAAGTAATTAAATTAATAAAGGTACAAATTTGAAATATCTTTTAAGAACAGATCTGAAGGTGAAATAAAGCTTCTTTGTAGTTTTATATACTTAATTCAGTGCTGTACAACAGGTAATTACTCACTAAATGAGCAAATAAAACAAAGCATGGGTTGTACTTAAGAACTACATTATTTACTTATATCCTTCATACATACATGCTTATTTTTAATTTATTTTTCAACAAATCTTTTAATGTCTTACCATAAACATGCTCTGTGCTAAATTCAGTGAAAAAATGGAAATGGATAACTTAATGCATAACTTAATAGATGAGCTCATATTAGTGGAAATTAAAAAAAAAAAAACTCTGACTCACGTTAAGCGTGAAGACTGCACACTATAAGTGCTATGGAAAAATAGATGAATAAACTATTAATTTCTTTGAAAAATGTTGTAAGAAGGTTACCAGAAGTGCTACTATTTGAACTGGTATTTAAAGGAAAAATTAAGGGGAAGAAAAGTAACAAGAAGCCAACATTTCAAAATGAGAGCAAAGAGTTTCATGCCACTTTACAGCAGACATTTCTTTAATGCTTTGTATTTGCCGAGAAGCTTCATTCTCATAGTATAAGCCGTTAGAATTCATTGTGCCTGTGGAGTTAGTGTTAATCTTATTCCTTTATCATAGACGGAAACCAAGCCTTAGAGAGGTTAGGTGACTTTGCCAACAGCAAGGCTGAGTGAGAAGCGAGGCTGGGATTCCAGGCTCTGCAGCCCAGGCTACCATCAAACACTTACCCTCCGTACTATACTAATAGCTTTGAACACATCAACAACTTTCACCCGCTGTTTAATGGGAGTCAACATTCTGCGCAGAAGAAATGGCATGAGCAAGGGCACCAGCCAATGAAAGCGCAGGGAGAGACGCCTATCCCAGTGACTACGAATCGAGCACAGGGTGGAAGGGCAGTCATGGAACGCAGCTCCTACAATGTTCACAAAAAGGATGAATTAATTCCACCAATATGACCACTTTGCTGCAGGCTGCCTGACAGTAGCCCTCTCAACCTCAATCAGTTGCTTTAAGAACTATTTCATCATTGTCCAACTTTAGCAAGACTTCAATAGATATGTACTTTCTGTGTGAACAGGAATAACCCAATGTGGAAAATTATTTACGTTGCCTTTTCCACTTGGAGAATGGTGAGTGATGTGATGGATACCAGCATGCTAAGTTCAGGATGGTCAATGTGGGCCTTCTACTAATAGGAGGGGAAAGAAAATCCCCACCCACAAAGCGCAGCTGATAGTATCATTTTCCTAAGTAAAGGGGAATTATAATAACATAGTATTTATATATATTTAATATGACATAATTCTTTTTTAAAATATTATTGGGCCATGTAGTTCTTACTTGGTAGTAAGACATCAAAAAATTATAAACCACATTGATAGTAAACAATGTGATTTCACATTGAACATAGTTTTATAAAAACAGGTCAAGAAGACAGGATTATAGGAACTCAGTACTTTCCATTGTTTCAGAGTTGAGCTAATGATTTCAGGATCCAGTGAGCAGGTACCAAATTTTACACATTGTTGAAAACTACAGCAGCGATGAGATATTGATTAAACATATGCATCTTATGGAAACTGAATTTCTGGATTCAAGATAACAAAATACTGGTGTTGCAGTAAATCTCCAGGTATTCTTTTCCTTCTCTAACACGCAGCTTCTAGGAATTTTAATAATGTTTTAAAGAATAAAATCTGTATTGCCTAATCACTGGAAAACTTCAAGGAATAACTTGAATCCAGTAGATATTAAAACATCCCTAAAGATGAAAAACTCATGTGTTATTTCATTATTTCCTGTGGGAAATTCAAAGTATTTATAATTCAGTTAATTTAATACAAAATGTTATTGTTAAATTTTCTCATTCTAGCCCTTTTTAGAACATTAATGTGAAATTGTCTGTGGAGAAATAAAAGCATGATATTGTTTTATTATTTTTATCTCAAATATCTCTCAGTTTAATAAAACTGATTGATTTCCAATGTAAAATAAGGGCTAACAAAATCAAAGGGGTTGGTCACATAAGCATAGAATTCAATTATTGATCCTAACATATCACAAATAGTCTAAGAGAAAATTTTTTCAAGGAGAAAATAAAATAGATGTATAGGCATAGGTTCAAAATTAGAAACTTCCTGTTATCTGTTTTTCATAAATACATTTTAGCTATGTACCTTTAAATGGTTTAATGTCACTTTACATTGATTTAGTACTTCATAATTGGTTAATGAGTTTAAAACACATGACCTCTTTGTATACTCACAACAGCTGTGTGGGGTAGGTAGGCCTGGTTAGCGCCGTTCGACCCGCCAGAAATCGTGGCTCAGAGAGGATGATGCATTTCCCACGCTGAACAGCGGAAATCGGAGCATGGATCCTCTGATTCTTAACCTGTTTTCTGCACACATTGCATGTTTTAGACACAGCTTAGCAAACCACATTGTGTAAATGTAGGCAAGTGTGTTGTTTTTCATGCGTCTCTATCCAATACGTAGAATCCTGCAAAAACTAACAGGGTTCCTACTGGAGTTTAGCAATGTTATCTTAACCCTTACACCTGCCTCAGAGGTGTCTGTTGCATGAAAGCTCTAGTCAGCTTTCAGGGGTGTCTCGCTGTTCATGGTCAAGTCCTCAAGGTGAAAGTAAAAGGAAACTCTCCCTAACAGTGGAAAGAAGACAACGTACAGTCTCTAAGGAGCTTAGCAATGGGTGTTCTCAATGAGTAAGAGGAAGAACCATTTAGTTCAAGGATAATGAACAATATTTGCCTATAACACTTCCCAATGAAACACGTTCTCATCCCTAAGGAATGAGTCCCACTTTTCCAGCCCATGAACACTGCTCAATACCTATCACTTTCTCTACAGTTTTTTCTACTTGTCTTTCAATACACTATTTTATAATTTATTCTGTTTATCACGTATTGTCCTTACCTGAATATAAGGTCTCCAAGGTCCGGGACTTTTGTCTGTTTATTTTTTTTCTTGGTTGCATTCCATGCACCTAGAAAAATACCTAATTATAGTAGGTATTTCTAAATATTAATGTATTAATATCATAATTTATAATAATTATTTGGGGTTAAATATCTTATATATTTATTAAATAAATGAATGAATCATTTAGTTAGCTTTTTAAAATCTCACAATAGCATGGATATTATTTTCTGTTTAATAATTTATTTATGTATTAAAATTTTTATTGATTACTTATTGTGTTGCTATGCTGTCCATGGTGAACCATGACCTGTCTTTGGAGACCTTACAATCTTAAGGGTAAATATGTGAGATCAATTATTATATTGTTAGTTATCAGTGTTCATTTAATAAGATAACGCATTTTATTTCATCGAGCAAGCCTCATTAAGGAGTTTAGCTGCTACTGCAAGGATGATTTATGTTAAAAAGTATTCTTCATGTTAAAGGCTGAAGTTGTGGTTTAGACATAGGAATCAAAGTGTGTGAACATCCTGAAGCAAAAGTAAGTTTTGTGTGTCTCTAGCTTCATTGTGTGGGAAGTATACAGGGAAACATGACTGGGAACCTGACATGTAGGATCTTGTACCTCATGATGGGTATCTTATATATTAATAATTACAGTGGAGTTCTAATGAAATATATACTGTCTCTATATTTAGTACAAGGGAAAACAAGGACAATTTTAAAGATGAAATGTGACTGTAATTCCTTACACTATATACCACTATTTTTTTGTAGTGAAGTGGAAATGAAAAGTAAATTAGTATGAGACAGAATTAAGTGCAAAGGAATAATTTAGAAAGTTATTTTAGTAGCCCAAGTAAATAGAGATGATTTAGCTATGTTGCTAGTAGTGAAGATAGGATGGAACAGATTCATTCATTCACTCAAAAAGTTGATTTTTGGCCCTGACTGGTGTGGCTCAGTGGATTGAGTGCTGGCCTGTGAATCAAAGGGTCATCGGTTTGATTCCCAGTCAGGGCACATGCCTGGGTTGCGGGGCAGGTCTCTGGTAGGGGTTAAATGAGAGGTAACCACACATTGATGTTTCTCTCCCTCTCTTTCTCTCTCCCTTCCCCTCTCTAAAAAAATAAATAAAATGTTTTTTAAAAGTTGGTTTTCAAGTATTTGCTGTTTTCATGCACCCTAGACACAGCCCCTTGGGTCTAAATAAGACCCTTGTTGTACAACAACTTTTTAACATTTTTGTACTTTGCATGTACAGTGGCAAAAATCATGTGTCTAAAACAATTTTGACAATTTGTTTGTCAATCAAATATTTGACCTTTCAGAGCACAGTATAATTGACAGCTTCCTGGAACATCCGTATTCTGACTGAGCCAATGTGGATAAACTACAGAGGTCAAAGCACACTTTTGTCTGAGGAAATTTGATTGTGGTTTTGGTAGGCTTATGAAAACCACAACAATTTGTTCCAAACAAGTAAGATTATAAAAATATTAAAAATAAAATAACTTCGAATGTGAATCATGCAAATGAAAGATTATTTATATCAATCTATGCAAATACCCACCTTTTGTAAATAAAGAAATTCATGGGTCATCAAACTGAAAAAATCAAAAATTTTTCATGAGTTATTGATATTCTTCAACTGGTCACAACATGCATTTATAGCATTACACATTGTTCCTATATTTTCTTATATTAGACCACGATTGTGTTTTGCACAGTTACCACACAACCTCTAATATTTACTTGCTCACCCTAAATTCTCAGCCAATAATTGTTACATTGAAAAATAATTGGACTGTATTGACTACTAATTCTTTAAGTTCTGCCTCTCATCTTGACAACTTGCAAAAGAAACTGCTACTAGGTTTATTAATTTTTCTCATCACACAGAACACTTCCTTCAGGCATATCAACCATAAAACACTGAAAAATCTAAGAAAATGCCTTGAACTGGTAGAGTTTGAGATCTCATAATAGTTCCTTTTTTCTTTCTCTGGTGGTTATTCTGTAAAAAACCCTAAACCTTGCAACTCTTTTGCCCAGTAGAGGAAACTGGGGGGCAAGAGTGAACATACATGCATATTAACTTCAATGCTAATGTCAAAGAGGACAGTTCCACACTGGAAAGGATATTTGAGCTGCGTTTGATCTTAATTCTTTTTACAGATTCCCATTGATCTGGTTCTGAAGCAATTACTTAACAAGGACATAAAAAATCATAAAGGAGATAGGAGCTCAGCTAATGACAGTATAAAGACACTTCTGATAAGTGGTCAGAAATATGATCAAGGGTGATTTCAGTTGCTTTAATCACTCTGTATGGGTTTCTGAAATGCATTAATGATGGGCACATTCGTGGGTTATTAATCCACATTTTATAAAAGCAAGAGCACGCCAAGATTGTAATGGCATTCCACCTGAAATACTGAGAAGTAGAATGGATATTTTCTATAATTTTTACTTTATATTATCTGTAATTGGCAGCCAGCTTTCAAAAATCGCTAAAATTTATATTTTTAATGTTTTTAGGAACTACCTTATCATTTGATATCTAAGAAATAAAACTCAGATAAGTTAAAATACAGCTTTTCTTATAAATTGACCAATCACAGTAGAATAGATTAAACCCAATAGCATTATTAAATATCTGTCATTGTTATTTTGAACCACCTCAGTCAGAAAACCTTTTTATATGATTGTATATTTATTAGTAAGGATAATGATTCCGAGCTGCTGCTAAGATTATTAAAAAAATCATAGTGTCTGAGCGCAATAAAAGTCTTCTTCTCACTTACTCCATGGTTTCACACAGCGAGGTGTGTCAGCAGCGCAGCTCTTCTGTGAGAAGGATCCAGAAATCCAGGCTAACCGCATCTTGCAGTTCCATCATCTCCTCTGTCTCCCTCAAAATTCTCACTGGATCAAATACATACAACTGCCAAATGAATAACTGGAACCTATGCCATAGAGTAAAAAGCGTGTTGTGACTCAGTCTACAAGGTGAATCCTTTCTGCCCGCAGCCCTTTGGCCAAGTCACAGAGCGAGGAAGGAACCCCCAGAGGACTGCAATTACGGGACCATTACAGGACATACTGTCTCTCATATGCTCAGGATGAAGAAATGAATTAGTGGGAAATCACTCAATGTCTGTCACTGTATCTATTTAGATAACCCCCTCACCTTTTTTTCTTTTTTCTTTTTTTGAAAACCAGGAAATATGATTCAAGTCCATTTATTTACCCAACAAATATTATAAATATGTAAAACAAACACAGTTCTAAGCAAATGCCAGGGACTGGAGACCCAATTGAATAATAATATACCTAGGGGCCATATTGAACTTCCAATGAGGTCTCTTGCCTTGATAGAACTTGTATTTTATTGCAGGGAAAAAGCAAACATAAGGCACATAAAACGTTATATGATGGATTAGTGTTCTGAAGCTAATAAGTGGGGTAATATTGTCAAGATTCTATGAGGGACAATTAGGTCAGGGAATCTACAAGAGAATATTTTCAACAGAGACCTGAGTACATATCAACACTATGAAATGAGACCAGGGAAAAGCATACAAGGCGAAAGGAAGTGCAAGCACAAGGGCCTATAAAGCGGGAAGGGCTTGACACGAGTAAGGTGCACAATCCCAGCCACTGTGGCAGAAATACAATGAACAAGGATAAGCAGAGCAGGAAATCAGGGTGAGTAGTCAGGTAGGAAGTAGATCATTCAGAACATTGCAGGCCATAGAGAGGTTTTTGTTTTATTGCAAATATGGTAGGATCTTGGTGTCATGGGGTCTGGGAGATCTGATTACGCCTTAATCAGAGTTGTATGATGCTAGTTAATTTGTACCTCCAGTATCAAGGGAAAACAATCTATCTCTCCAATTTGCAAAGTGTTTTTCTTAATCACTTGTCCTGATGATACTTTAAAAAGTACATTTATCATAATATAAAAAAAGCTAAAATTTGTTTTTTTTTTTAGAAGTAGTATGGCCTCATTTAATGTTTTATTTTTATAATATATAAAACCATATGCTTCCTGGGGAAGAGGGGCTATATTAAACTTTCAGACTACCTGAATTAATAGAGACTTTCAAATCTAGTAAGCCATTTCCCAGTCCCTTAGAAGAGGAATAATATCCTATCAGCTGCTCCCCAAAATTTAAGTTACACACACACACACACACAAACACACACACTTCTTAATATTATATTGCTTTTAAAGCTGGGTTTTGAAAATTTCATATTACATATAGAACTTTTCCCAATTGTATTGATACATTTTACATCTAACATTGTGCCAGTTTAAGGTGTATGGTGTGTTGATTTAATACACTTATGTTGCTAAGTGATCATTAGCATAGTATTAGCTAAAATCTGATGACCTCAATTAGTATGTTTTTATGTGGCGAGGAAGTTTAAGATCTACCTTTTTAGTAACTTTCAAATATATACTATGCTATTATTAACTATGATCACCATGCTTTATATTGACCCCCAGAATGTGCTCATCTTGTAACTGGAAGTTTGTACTATTTGATCAGCATCTCCCATTTTCTTCCAACTGCCCAAGCCCTGGCAATTGCCATTCTGCTCTCTGTTTCTATGAGTTTGGCTTTTTTGAATTTCGCATATAAGTGACATTACACAGTATTTGTCTTTCTTCCGTTGGCTTCCTTCACTGAGCACAATGCCTTCAAGGTACCATGTTGCTGCAAACAGCAGCGCCTCCTTTTTTCTCATGGCTGAACAGTCTTCCATTGTGTATATTTACCAGAGCATCTTTACCCACTCATCTGTTCACAGGTATGTGCAGGCTGTTTCCATATCTTCGCTGTCATGAGTACGCTGCCATCAACATAGGGGTGCAGATTTCCTGCAGGATATATACCTGGAAGTGAAACTGTTGGGTCTTACCATAGTTCTATTTTTCTTTTTTAGGAACCTCCATGATGTTTTCCATAGTGATTGAACCAATTTACATTCCTACTAACAGTGCACAAGGGTTCCCTTTTTTGTGTCTTCCCAACACTTGTATGTTTGTATTTTTTATAATTCTCCTTTTATCAGGTGTGAAGGAAAATCTCTCATCATGGTTTTCATTTGCATTTCCTTGTAACACTTTTTCCTGTCTTGCCGGCTATTTATGTGTCTCCTTTGCAAAAAGTATGTTTAGTTCCTATGCCCATTTTTTAATCAGATTTTTTGTTATTAAGTTGTATAAGTGTTTCATATTTTTGGATATTAATATTTATAAGATATATGATTTTCAGCACTTTAAGCATATACATGAAAAAATAAAACACATATACAGCATGTGATTCAAGCCATTGTTAATATAACAAGAACTGTTTGTGCAACATTGATGTAATGTGGCAGCCAAGGAGAGTGGACTGGAATGCACATGTGTGCACAGTGATGACTTCACTGTATTGGGGGCAATAGAACCTGCTGAGTGAGCATGTGTCTTGTGTAGCTGTCGCATTCAAAATGACTGAGCGCGTGGGGCAACGAATGCATCCAATTTTGCATTAAGCATGAACTTTCCTCTGTGGAATCTACTCAGATGGTTCAGAAGGCCACAACTATGGGGAACTACTGATTGGCAGCTGCTCATGAATCATGTCTCAGGCAGAGATTTTTGGCAAAATGTTGTCACCCAGGGGACTCAGCCCCTCTACAGCCCAGATATGGTGCCCTGTGAATTCTGGCTTTTCCCAAAATTAAAATTACCTTTGAAAGGGAAGAAATTTCAGACCATCAATGAGATTCAGGAAAATATGATGGGAGAGCTGATGGTGGTTGGAACTGTGTGAGGTCCCAAGATACCTAGTTGGAAGGTGACTGAGGTGTCATTATGTACAATGTTTCTTGTATCTTGTATCTTCTTCAATAAATGTCTCTATTTTTCATAATGCATGTCTGGATACATTCTGTACAGGCCTTTTTATTTTATTGAATATAAGCTAATTAAATTTAGACTTTTATTTTTCTATTTACTAACATTTAAATTGTGGGGGGAAAAGCTATTCCTTAATTTCAGTGAGGCTTCTGTATCGTGTTCTGTTATTTACCCTGTATTTTAGTTTCAACTCCCTTCATGACTCTAATGAGATGCATAGAAAAGGCACCATCAATTCACATTAGAAATTCCCCAAATCCCTTTACACTGATTCCCAAAATAAGTAGCACCAGCCTCCTAGAGGCAAAATATTAATTTTTATTGATGGAAATTCCCTCAGGAAATTAGGAAACAATGCATTCTAAGTTTCATTTTGAAAATCATAGAAAGTACAATAATGAGCCTGCTGGTGTGATATTTTTATACTATGCTAAACATTTCCAAGTCTCTATTATTGGAAAATTTTGTAAATATTAAGCATTTTCAAAGTAAATACAGAAATAGCATTAACACATTATTTGTAGGGAAAAAGTATACTAATATTCTCTTTTCCTAAGATTCATATTTATTTACAATGTAAGCAACAATGAGAATGTGTGGTATGTGGTTTCTTAATATACAGATATTATTTAACTTATGTTTCCAATAATCACTGTTAAAATTATTTTAATATCATCTTTTCTTATTTTTTTAATATATTTTGTTAAATGCTTGTGCATATTATTCATTTTTGAAGATTTTATTTATTTTTGCTAAGTTATTCTATTAGATTTATTAAAAGCATACTTTATCATGGAAATTTATTTGAAATATGTTTTATTGATCATATAAAATAATTTTAAATTTCCATATTTTTCCCATTTAAATGAAAATGTTTTTACTTACAAATTGTTTTTTATGAATTAAAAATGGGTCATTTTGAAGAAAAAATACAGACTGCTTTGAATTTGGTAAAGTAACTCAGTTTAAATGCTTAGTGAATTTTGAGTAAATGGCTAAGTGAAGGGCATAATTTCTTTTGATATTTTGTAAAGTGTTTGAATCTCTCCTGACATATTTTTTGTGTCATTTCTCTTCCAAGTGTGATATGTTGCTAGTGGTATAATCACTTGAGTTGAAATGATATGATTTGAATAGTATGCATAAATGCAAGTATCCTTTCATTGAAACAACATTTAAATAATAATTAGAGAAATATGGCTTGGGGGATAATTAATGCCAGATGAATGAAATTGAATAAAGAATGAGTGAAAGAATCTGTCAGCCCAATTCATAATTTTAATACTGGGCATTTGCATTCATGGGACTTGAGTTGCTAAATCATCAACAGATATGCAAAAGCTTTTATATTTTGAAAAATAATATCAGTAAAGTGACAACACACAATACACATCTGAAATGAAGAGCTGAACTCCAGAAAATATTTTTGTTCAGATATTAGAAAATGTAAAAATGTCTTCCCAAAACGTCCCGCTTTGTTTGAGTAGAGCAGTGAACTGGTGTCCACCAAATAAGTAATTTGAAATGAGACATGTAATTTAGAGAATTGAATTAGCAACAATATAGAAGAACATTACAGGAAAAAAATAAAAACACTGGAAAGTCACTTAAGTGGCATCTGGGTTTATAAGTGAGAACAGAAAATAACTAATTTACTCATAGTTTAAAAATAAAAGCATATTAACAATTACAAACCATGTGAAAGAATACAGATAGAGTTTATCACCAAAGAACAACTGCTGTGTTGTGAGAGACATGGTTAGGCTATGGTAATGGAGGAGAGAGGTATGAAAACGACACAAATCAAATAAAATTAAACAGAATTAAGTCAGGGGCCTGCTTCCTGAAACAGAGCTTAGCGGACCGGAGATGGGAGCCAATCACGAAGAGCCTCTGGATGAAGAAAATCCCTGCAAAAGTTGATTAATATTTACTCCACCATACCTCTAATCATTTACCCACACCATGAACAGAAAACACAAGGCCACAAAGTATACCTCGTTAAGGTTGAGTTAATCCCTTTTCCACTCTATTTCCCTGAAGAAACTACAAGCAGAAGCTCAGCCACCACAGATGGCTGGGGTCTCTCCTCCTTCTCTCGTGAGGACAGTCCAGTGCTCTATCTGTGGAGTGGCTCTTTCTGTTTGTCCTTTTGGGTCAATAAATCCTGCTTTTCTGCCTTAACTTCTTGTGGGGCTTGTGTCTTGAACCCTTTCTTATGGGAAGCCAAGAAGCCTCTGGGCTCAGGGATATACCCCACCCCCACCCCAGGGACTCGCCCCTCTGGCATCAGTGTTAGCAGAATCTTGCTAATTTTAAAAAAATATTTTTCTATTTATTTTTAGACAGAAGGGAAATGGAGGGAGGGAGAAAGAGAGGGAGAAAACATTAAGGTGTGGTTGCCTCTCACGCGCCCCCTACTGGGGATCTGGCCCCCAACCCAGGCACAGGCTGAGACTGGGAGTCAAATCCTTTGGTTCACAGGTGGGCGCTCAATCCACTGAGCCACAGCAGCCAGGGCAGGATCTTGTAATTTCCAACAAGAAACCATTTCTCAACCAGTCTGCGTCTATCACAGATCAGCAGGTCTTCAGGGGGTTTCTGTTACCAGAGTCACTCCGGACTGGAGACTGAGGAGGGAACCCCTGTGGCAGCAGGTTCCCACGGTCTCCCTAACAGTCACCCCAGGGCTGAGGAGCCCCGGGGTGAAAAGTGAAACATGCAGTCATATCGGGGAGGGAATCTTCAGTTAAATTACAACAGTTCCAAACTGATATTCTCAAAAACGACTCATGTGGAAGGTGATCAGGGATGATTTGAGGACACACGTGTCCAGTTATGGACGAATTTCAGTGTTGTCCCTGTAAGCTCCCGCAAGGCTCTTTCACTTTTCCCAACAGGAGTTTCTTCCAGTACCCAGGTAAAACGAGGCGCCATATCACATTAAATTTGAATCTTCTATTTAGACATTGCTTCGTTTTTTTTATATTCCCTTTTCTAGACCTTTTTTGCCTTTGCCTTCATCAGTGCTCTTCTTGGGACTCATAGACACCATCACCTCATTTGATGTTTTAGATGCTGCTTCTTTAGTCTAAGATGTTTGGTCAGAATGGGTTGCTGTATCAAACTTTACTGAGAGGCTGGAGATAATTTAAACAAACGAACTCACGAACAATTGCAATATGGGAGCAGGCATTTTACAGCTCTGTGTTAAGGTCCATTTTCTAAGTTGAGGGAAAAACCATCAAGATGACTTGGGCTGTCACTGCTGTGTTATCTGTGGTATAAACTCTAATTATTCTAATCACTGTCTTTCAAATTTCCACCTGCTGGGGGTGATAGTGATAATTTCCCCAAGTACCCAAGTTTTTAATATATGTAGTCTTCAAATGCTCAATATACAAATATACTTAATTAGCATAATTCCCTAGTTTGGGTATATTTCAGATTTGAGTAACATCTCAGAAACTTTCCGGTTTGAACACTTCCCGTTTTGAATATCTCACAGGCATAGTCAAGAAGCATAATGCGCCCCTCATAGTTGGAAGTTCTTGAAGAGCCTGGAAATCTGAGAACACGCATGCGCACAGAGGCACGTTGTGATAGGGCGGTCGTCCAGGCCCTCTGGTCTGCAACAGAGCGCATCCTCGATAAATGTTTGTTGAGTAAGTTATGTTTCTAAGAAATGGACTCAAATTTCAGACATCATGGAGAGAAATGTTTCTTAAAATATATATATGCTTAATAATTTTAATAAAATTAAAAGCTAAATTTTATTAATTCGAATAGAAGCATTATTGAAGAAATTTTAAAAATACAAATCTACTTCCTTCTGATTACACAGGTTTCTTTCAGTGTTATTCTACACTTCAATTTACGTAACTTCATTTGATCTCTATTGTCAGCATGGACAAATATATGATGAAAATGCCTTCCTCATAATCAGACATGCTTAAAGAAAGGATGACGAGGAGAAAAGGTCATACTGAAAACACGTGGACACACAGTAAGCCTGCTTGACACTGTAGGAAAAGCGCAACTCTTTCAGGCAGGGCACTCTGCGTGTTTGTTTTGATAGTTTAACAATAATCAGCCACATGAAGTTTGCTCTACTTAAAATTTACTTTAGCTATACTTAACCAGCCAACTGAGGTTTATGAATTCTACCCATGAGAGCATGGTGTGGGGAGGTACAGAGTAAACTGATTAAAACAAACAAAATCAAACAAAAAAGTCTTATTCCTTGAGAGTCTGAGGGTGTGAGGAAACACAGGAAGAAGAATCTAAATTTAGAAACCCACTCCACCAGTTTTGTTCTACAATTGTATATCCACTGTTTATTATGTATTATTTGTAATAACGTGCATTGAAACTTGTCTTAAAATATCTAAAGGTAACTTGAAATATGCACACCCAATAGCAAAGTGAAATGTTATTAGAAGTAAGCAAAAGAAAAACCTCAGTTTAGGAAAGAAGATGAAGCCTGTGATGCTTGACCGGTAAGTTATGTTAATAGGAGGTGAACCGTACTTAATAAGCCTGGGTCACAAAGTGCGTAAAAAATGACCTAGCATCTGACACGAGAAGGCACAAACAAGTGGCCAGAACAGAAATGCCATCATTTTCCTAGAAAATAGTAACTAGCCCTGATATTTAGATCAAAGATGATCTGTTGTTTTTATTATTATAAGTTTCTATACTGCACAATTATATGCCAGGCCCATTACTGGCCATGAATTTTTCCTGAGTGAATAAATAATTAAGACAACATTAACTGCTTAGAGTGAAAGCTGTTTCATTCATTTCTAATTGAATGTGTTGTTTTTTAATGGACATGTAAACTACCTTCTACATTTAGAAAACTTATTTTTCAGTGATACTTGAATTATTCAACTCAAATAAAATGATCAATTTTCCTGAAAGTAACAATTGTAAAAAAAACTCTTCTGTTGGTTTAAATTCATGTTGTAAAATAGGTGTGTGTCATGTTGGAAGTTCTGTGATAATCTATGTTATATGGCCTTCCAGGGAGGAGACTAGGGTACAGTGTTGATTTTTAATCCAATTTACCAATGGCAAAGGAGTCATTGGCTTCAATAAACTGGAAATATTTCTAATTTCCCAGTGTGTTATTATCAGTGTCATAGGAAATATAAATACATTGAAGTACAGTCATCAATCCTTAGTCATTTCTGGATACGGTACTTCAGGGATGAAATCTCAGTTACTAAACTCAAGTTCATTATTATGTTGCTATCCTATGGTTGAAATAATGAGACTTCTGCATAATACATATCATGTCTTAATGTACCTTCATTCACCTACATGATTTTATTTTTCCTCTGTTAGTATATTTCCCAGTTGTTTGTTGAATTGAATTTTACTCATTTCCTAAAAGTGATTGTGTTTAAATTATACTGCACCCTTAATAACATGGTATTATAACTTACTTCATTAACTCGATCTCTCAGTCAACTCGTTTGTGTATATGAAGTTGGCTGCTAACTTACAATCCCCTTAATGACAGAGAGTTACAACTATATCTATGAGAACTGATCAAGATGCATTAACTATTTTTTCAGGGGGTAAAAAAGTTCTTAAGCTTTGTCAATGATGAATAAAATAATTTAGAACAAGAAACATAATCGTCATTTGTCATTATTTATTTTAATTTTTATACATGCAGTCTTCAGACTAATATATAATATTAAACTATTTACCTAGGTTAAACTCTTAAAGCTATATTTTAGTTTCTTGAGAAATGACCTCTTCTGTGTTAATTTATTTATTCAGTCAAGAATATTTATCAACTGCACAATCACCTGTAGGCACTATGTTAGGTACTGTGACAACAACCAACAGACTATAAATGGAAAATAAAAGGCTTCAAGATATTCTCAAACAGAGAATACATTTTAATAAGTAGAAAATCATATAATTTTGTATATTGCATTCTTGAAGAGCCTAAGATTGGATATACTTTTACATTTCTTACTAATTGTTTTTTGAACAACTTAATTTTAGCCCTGGATGGTGTGGCTCAGTGGATTGAGCACTGACCTGCAAACCAAAAGTTTTCTAGTTCAATCTCCAGTCAGGGCACATGCCTGGGTCACAGGCCAGATCCCCAGTTGGGGGGTATATGAGAGACAACTGATTGATGCATCTCTCACACATCAATGTTTCTCTCCCTCTCTTTCTCCCTCCCTTCCCCTCTCTAAAAATAAATAGATAAATAAATAAATAAATAAATAAATAAAATAACATAAAAAATTTCAGTTTTAACTGAACAAATAAATGAAGGACATTCATATTCTATCAGTAATTCCAACAGAGTAAGGGTGAGACATCTATAGCTGAAGTGACCATCAAATTTATTGTCTAAATTAGTACAATTTGAGAGTGAAAAAAAACAACAAGAATAATTTTGTGAAACAACAGGCTTGAATTCAGGCTGCTCACGGCAAACCTGCACATGTAGTCTCTGTCACGAGAGATTTTCAGACCTGAAATGGGGACCTCCAATCAGTTTTGCCTTCTCCTAACCAACACACAAGATATCCTGCCAGCCAAAACCAAAGTGTGAAAACAAACAGCAGTGAAGAAAAAATGGTGTAGTTATTTATTCTGAAGTAAACCCAGTGAGGGAGGAAGACAGAAGGAACGCCGGTTTAGAGGACTTAGGAGAGCTACAGTCACAACTTTTTCTGGAGAGCTCCAGGCACCGCAGCCCAGTTCCTACTCTTGCTCTCACTGAAATGGAAGGTTGGAGCTCCGTGACTTGCTGGCTTCTTTCAACCATCCCTCAGTTTTTCACCAGAAAATGATGGTCATTTGGGTTTTGTGTAGACTATTTAGAAATCTCTGAACATTAAAATTCCTGTAAAATGTTCAACTTCATGGTATCAATTTAATGAAAACATTTTGTTTATCTCCACAAAAAGGGATAAAACAGCTCCTTCCAGCTATCATGTTCAAATTCTATTTTGTTTCCTGAAGTCATATTGTGTTTTCCCCATGGTACTAGCCCCTAACGGAAAATAATATTATTTATTTAAATGCAATTTAAACTATTTATATTAATTAATTGATTAATGATTAATATAACCTGTTATTTAAATATTTATCATTGAAATGGGTTTGCTTATTGACTGTTCTGTTTCTCTAAAGTGTAAGCTATTCAAGGGCTGGGGGTTTGTTCATCACTACTCTGTCCCTAATAACTGAAAGAATGCCTGGAATAATAGGAGCTGCATAAATATTTGTAAGATTAATAAAATATTTGTCTCTGAAGTGACACCATATAGAATATTATAAAACAATAATGCTGATTAGAACATAGAGGAGAAGCTGTTGCCAAAGTTCATTTTAATGATCAAATTTGTTGTAGCCATGAAATATCAGAGCATTAAAACTGGCCTATAATGCACTTTTTAAAAAAAATGAAATAGAACCAACATATCAGTGAATGAAACAAATTGAATAACCACTGAAACCATTTTAGTAATGTACACTTTTGCTGACTGCGAAAATCTGAAAATCGAATATATCCAAATCTGATTTATGAACAAGAACACAGAAAATTTGATGCAAATTTGAATTTACATACATGACAAACAGCAGTATTGGGAGTATAGATGTGTGCATATATACTCTGAGAGATACACCGACAATTTAATATTTTTGCAAAATTGAGCGGAGCTGCACCACCGCTAATTTTAGGCACAGTACCTAACCTAATTCCAATCATTCATGTCATAGGTTAGACCTGAAGTACAACTGAGCTCTGGAAAATCAGAGTTAAAAAACCACGAAGATATGTAATGCCTATTAATGTGAAAACTATCTGCTGGCAGGCACTTGCCACGTATATTGGTATCATGTACTTACGACTCAGCGTTAGAATTATAACATTTATATTTAATAGCATTTTATCTTCTACTCTTCCCCTGTACTTTACCGTTTGTACAGCATCATAGTTGTCACACAATATCACGTCATTTGTCAATCTGTTTTGACAGAAGAAACTAAAGTGAGGGGATAATTAATTCTTCACACAGACCATCACCAGGAAAGGGGCATATCCTTCAACTTAACTATGTCTAATATTTCGTCTGTTAATGGAGGGCTTAAAGTTGGTGCTTATGACATTATTCATCTTTCTTCCAAGAAGAGTTTGATTTTATTCTTTGATCACAGAAGAAGAGAAATATGCAAAACAAAGTACAAAGCCATAGCAGGTATGAACTACCAATGTGGATGGCAAAGGGCCACATACTAAACCTGACAAGCTCAAGGCCTTATAAACTCAGAGACTGAAAGTAACCACCAAGGAGGGTCTGGAACGAACACTTGTTAACTAGAAGCAAGTCATGGCACGCAGTAATGTCCTAGGCCTGCATCTTCCTTGACAAAGGTCAATCTTTTCCTTAAGGAAACCCAATCTACTCTCTTTCCGGACCTACGATAACCTCCTTTTAAAATGTGAGAGTGATCTCCTCCTTCCAGACCCCCCATGGTACCCCCACACGTCAGAGCAGGGGCCACAGAGCCCCTTGTTGTCATCTTGTTCCCTGCATACCATCTCTGTGCTCTGTAAATGTCGTTAACTGTCCTGTATCCACCAGTGGAAACGAAGCACACGTCTCTCTTTATCCAATCTCAGAGATTTCCCCACTTTGCTTTCTCCCGCCTCCCTAATCTACCACCAACTGATTATATGCAGCCCTCCTTGCAGCTCCTCCTTGATCCTAATGTAAAATAAGCTGCAGCCCTGCCAGTCTCAAGAGCATGTTCTCAATCAGTCGGGATTTTGCTGCCCAGCAACTGTCATCAGTTTGGCTCAAAAAACCTCACAGCAATTCTCTATAGGTTTAGATGTTCCTTACCTTGGCACCAAATGTAGGCATTTCTTCTGATACAGTTATCCCCTGAAGTATTAAAACCAAAATTGATAAATTGCATAAACATGAACAATTCAGATTAGAAAAAATATTTCTGAAGCTAATCCTGAAGGAAGCTAATCCTTTAAATGTCTTCCCATTTAAAGCAATCCTCATAGTTGTTTACAAGTACAAACCTTTTATTCATTAGCTTTTTGTGCCTAGTGTTCTCATATATAAAGTGGGTCCTAGAAATTGGCTCGGACATGCGTAGGATGTAGCTTAGGGATCTTTCGATCTTTTGCTGGACTTAATGGCATAAAAATATAAGAACTGGAAGTTTTCAAATAATACCTGTATTTGAAATCATGGGATGAGGTGGGGTTGGGGTGGGAGGCTTGAACAGAGCTCCAGAAAGACAGGGATTCGATGGGTTTGATTTGTCTTCTGGCCAGCAGTATGGGACCTACTCTCATTGCTGCCAGTTAGGTTTCCAAAGGCCATGATCTTGGGATCTCACCTCCGGTGTGCTAATTACTGCCCAGCTCCATCCTTTTGAACTTGACCCCACCCCCTTTCCTGATCATTTTCCCCTTCAGCACAAGCAGGCTGGGTAGCTGGCATTGCTATTATGCAGATTGCTATTCATGTTTCCTGAGAGATCTCATTGGCACATAATTTCCACGCTATGTTCTCTAATCTGTTCACTACAAAATCATGGGTATCAGGGACCTTAATGAGTACCTACGTTCTCCCATTACCACTGCCACTAAGTTTCATAAATCTTTGTTATGTTCAGCTCTTATGAATAAAAATCATTAGCTAGCTTGTAATTACATGACAATCTCTGACCTAAATAAAAGAAGAACCTATGTCCACAAGCATGTCTTCCTCCCTACCACCACCACTTGTTGTTTGGAAGTAAAGCACACTCGAAGCAGGGAAAGGCATGCTCTAGAGGGAGACTGGAAGGCACTGTTTAGTGAGGAAAGTCAAGATTGCACTTCAAAGTTGCATTTCTTTAATATGGTAATGAGGCTCTGGAAAGAAGGGAAGGTTGTTGCTGGAGCTCCGGGTTCAGTGGAAGCAGAGACCCTGCCCTGAAAGCAGAGGTGACAGTGCTCTGGGTCATGGCAGATCCCTTCGTATCTCAGACCTACTGACGGCCAGCCCTGAACAAAGAACGCAGCGCAAACAATGTGGAGAAGGACGGCAGAGCAGCGAGAGGTCCAGGTTTACCGTGGGACCCGGCTCTGCTTCCATCCGGAATGAAATTCTCAGCACTGGGGGCAGGACTTGAAATTGAGGTGAAATAATTATCTCCAGAAAATTACTATTAGAATATACAAATGACTTAGCTCTCATTAACGCACTGTCACAGTTTATTAAATTAAGGGATTCGTGCTCTCAGTGTTCAGCAAATAAAAGAAAAAAGTCGTTTTGCTTAAGGAAATTGAAAGTATCACAAAAAAGTCATTTTTGCTTCAGGAAATGGGAAGTCTCACAAACAGGGCACTGGGAGGGAAGAGAAGTCTATCAAGGCCTCCACTGTGAGCCGGACCTCCTGAAAGTGGGGTGCTGACCACCCAGGCAGAGGAGCAAGGTGCCTGTGTGAGTCGGCAAGCAATTCTAATTTTCTCCCTACATCTCACCTGGGGGGTGCCTGATAAGACTCTGCAGTGGTGCTTATGATGTGCACGACAGGTGAAACGTTTCCTAACGCATTTCAATAGGGGTTGGGGAAGAGATGAGAGCTGCAGATTTGGCATTTGGTGCATTCATTCTGAAATTTTCAGATGGCACAACACTGGGATACCCTTTCGGAAATGTTATAAAACATGCTTTTTTCCAAAAGTTTTATTCCATTAAAATATCAGGAATTATAACCCTGTTTACAGATCTTCCTTCAGGCAAGGGTTACAATCAAGGACCTTACAAGATACTTTCCCTCTTTAAAAAAATAGTTTCATAAGATTTTGTAAACACAATGGTAGGCATAGTCTAACACACACACACACACACACACACACACACACGTGCGCGCACGCACACACACACACTGACGATTTAAAAAGACCTTTGCAATCACCTAAATCTGAGGTCAAAGTTTAAAAACCCCATGCATATCTTTGGCTCGGTAGAATCATAGTATTTAAAAATACACACTGGTGTGGAGGGGCTCCACCCACAGGTCCCCCCCTCTCCCCCCAGCCACCACAGATGAGAATAAGTCTACCAAGACATGATCTGCATGGGGAGGAAAGGTGGCCTATCTCTCAAAGGAGAGATTGAGGAAAAGCCTTTTCCTCAATGGGCTTTTATTGGGTTCGTTTGCACAAGAGTACAGGTAAAGCACATTAATCATTGTCAGGCAGTAAGGATCAAACAATAGATAACAAAGAACTCTGAGGGCCTATTTTGAGTCAGGGTCAGATAGCTAAAGAGCCATAAAACTTTGAGGAACAAACTCACTTCTTGCTTGGACCCTTATTTAATTGAAAGCATTCTAAACACAGCAGGTTTCAAAGGATTTTACATATTCTTTCTTGGAACCTGCCCTTTCCAGCACAGGACTGCACTGCCCTCTGTCATTGTTTCAGGCGTAAGTCAGGAAGAGTCAGCAAGGTGGCCAAGAGATTAGGAGACTTCTCACAGGCAGAATGAGGACTCAGACTATGTCAGGATAGCCAAGAGGTGAGGGTCCATCACCCCCTTTTGCTATAGCCCCCCAAGTCCTTCTCTAGGGCCTCCACGTGATCATGCCTGTCTTAGGTCATTCCCCCCTTGGGGAATCTTACTTGTCATTGGCTAACCCATCAAGCACTGGGGGCCAGGCAGGGTGAAGAAAAAGGAGCAGAAGCAATGCCCCTGCCAGGGAGATAAGCTTTGTCTCCTTAGTGGCTTATGGTCTGAAGGTCACTCACTGAGCCCTAGCCATGGGGGTGGTTACAGCTTCTGAAACCAGGCAGGGTTGTTCCCAACACACTGGTAAGATTTTCTTCACTACATAATGCAGTAATATACCCAGAATGTTTGAAAGTATTTAAGTGAGATGTGGTATCATGAGAGATGAATTTATGTTTTCCATTTTAATATACCCAAGCAGGAGAGTCTCTGGTAATTAGAGCGATTATTGAGTTTACATCTTTGCGATCATTCTTCACAGGTGAAGAAACATTACAGTATAATCACATTTATGTAATTACTTTGCATGTCAATTATACCACACTGTTAAAAATACAATGATTATACTTGGGGTTCTTTAATTTATCTATTTAGTTCCTGCTTTTGTCTTTCTCTTTCTGGCATATAGGTATAATAATATTGCTGCATCTATAGTTCAAATCATATTTTCCTGTTCCCATTTCTGTCTGATCTTGAATCATTTACGGTATGAGTAAATGAAAACTGAGAATTAATGTCAAAGGTATTGTCATTCCTTAATTGTGTGAGATTTCATCTGTATTTTGGATGCTGGAATAGGAATATTGACCATTGCACTAGAACAGGAGAGAATGAAATTTATGGAAGTGAATACGCTTCCTATTTCTCTCAAATTCTTAACTTGTAAAGCTCTTCCTGATTCTATTTTACCCCTGAGTGTGAACAGCTATGTAAAAACATAATAAAATTCTAGATTCAAGTATAACATACATCATTTAGGGCTTCCGGACCATAGACCCATTATTAAATGTTTCAACTGCAATAGAAATGACTTTAGTCACAAGCCAAGTCTACATGAAAAAAACAATTAAACCCAAGCAACCACTAGTATTTGGTCCCAAGTTTCCCAATTACCCATTTTGATAAGAAACTAATTAATGCTTTACGAGTTGAGCAACTAATACTTTCAAATGAAACTAATAATTTAGCATCAAATATACACTGAACCGAAGCTATTATTTTGAGGGAATGACAATGAGAGGCTGTAAATTATTCAAGAAGTCATATTGATTGCAGTAACAGTGAATGATAAAATAATCCAGTTTCAAAGATACAGTTGCCTTTCCTCCTTTTTAGGTCAGTTAAATAGATATTATCACGTCAGCAAGCAAACAAATGTTATTTTTTGTCCTATAAAGCATACCATTGAGAAAAGTCTGGCTCTAGACCAACATAATAACTGGATATCTCATTTTATTATTTGTGCTGAATTATTTCCTTACCGTGACAAAAGGAATGCTAATGCAGTGAGGATTTAAGCCGTGATTATACAGGCAACTTTGTAAATTTTAACACGCGAGGGACCAGACTCCAGAGTGGCAGCTCAACATGTACCTGTTGAAGATAGCTATCATGTAGTTAGCTGCCTGAGCCCATTTCCACTGCCACAGCAGAACACCAAAAACTCAGGTTCTGGAGTCTGGGAAGTACAAGATCAAGGTTAGAAGGGCAGCTTCTAACCTTGGGCGTCTGGCAGAGGCTTACTCCCTGACTCCCAGAACCTCACCTGGGGGCCTCGCAGGACAGCAGGGTTGAGGGAGCTCTGGGAGGTCTCCCTCGTGAAGGCGCTAATCCCGATCAGGAAGGTGCCAGGCTCCTGTGAGAATCGCATCCCAAAGAGCTCACCTCCCAATACTACTAGCACGCTGAGGTTAGGTTTGAACACATAAACTTTGAGAGAAAACCCAATCGGTTTCTAACAGCAGCTAAATACCCGACACTGCCCCTCTTACCGCTTACGCCTTCAGGATTGTGTCCTCCCTTTAAGGTATTTGACATCCGTTTTTATAAAACTTTAAGTTAATTTGCAAAGTATTTAAATGTTGCGTTATAACATGTCCAGGGTTATGGGAACTAAAATGGTAGGTGAATCTGATTCCGTTCTTCTGACCTAAATGGTGTAACACAATGGACCTCATTTCATAACTGCAGAGAAGTTACCACATAGACTGAAAATTACTGCCGTTGTAAGAGGTTGGCATTTTGGTCCCTGTTCACCACTGGGATCAGGCTCATGTGTCTTGTACATAAATTTAATTAAAGAGTTTGATGTGTTGTGATTAACTGATGTGCACTTTAACAGCTAGAGAGAGTAGAGCACTACAATTATTTAATACACAGATACGAAAGTTAAGACAAAGATATGGAATTAAATAACATTATGTTTTAAACCTTTTTCTGACATCGTAGTTTCAGCCTCTAAATACAGAATGTTAGGGACAGGTTGGAAGGCCATTTAATTAAGAGACATCAGGAACTCTCAAAGACATTTCTTCATTTAACATTGAAAAACTTGACTCAGTCACAGGCTCTATCTGTGATTATTCCTTATTGCTTCTTATGGGGAACAGTGGAACAATATCGCAACGTGTCAATTACCTGCTGCCATATTTAGAACATTGCACGGATGTTGCATAACCTCCAGAAGAAGACAGCATGCAAGGAATTACATGGGTGAAACAATTTCATAACTATACGACAAAGAACTGAGATCAGAAGTTTATTGAATTATAAACGGTAGGAATCAAAATCACAGGTACCACCGGGTAATTGCCCTGAACAGCTCACCTGACCTACACCCTGTCCCTCCGCTCACGTCTGGAAAAGAGATCACAGTAAAGGAAGGACTGCTGGGAGTGGTGTGTGGGCACTACTGGAAACAATCGTTCCACTCTGTATTCAAAATCACTTAGCACTTAGAGAAGCTATGTAATAATAGAAGCTTTAATTTTTAAAGATTAACAATTTAATATGAAATACATGGATAACCGTAACAAATCCAAACTCTCATTTTTGCTACATCCCACTCTCAATTAAAATAAAGCCCATAAAATAATAAGTTGTATGTGAAGTACCACCATGCAATTAAACCCTCCTTTGAAAATGCTGTTTGCAACTTCCTAGACGCAGCCTCTCTCATATTTGGGTGGAGGAGCAGAATCAGTGACAAGGTGAAAAGCAGGACAACGCACGGAAATGTCAGGGCAATGAAAACACTTCGTGTCCTAGCAGATGCTTTGGCCGCGTTAACATTATTGCTCTTACCCATTTCAACTCAGATTACAGTTGTTCTGGCCACAGGAAAGGAAGAGACCCTGGCAAAATGAGACAGCTAAGAGTTCTCAGAATCCCCCAGGTGACACGGTGGCCACAACGTGGATGATGCCACGGCAGGTCTGCGTCCGATCCGGGGCAGAGGCAGCGTGCAGTTCAAAGAATTCTCACTGCCCGTCATGAACTCTGTGCAGGCTATAAATAATGCATGCAGTCAAAACAAATTTCGCTGCACTGCTTACTTTAGCTTTCAGGATAAGAAATTTTATTAGAAAATGTTCTCTTTAAGCATGGAAAAAAATCTTTAAAGTGTAAATAAGCCGTGGGAGTTGTTTCAAATAATGACACGGCCCGAAAAGAACTGAAACAGCAAAATTGCACGTCTGAAGTTTAGATTGATTGTCACTACAGCATAGAATTTTATGGCCTCTCTGGAACAAAGGAAATATCACTTTTTAATGTGAAGTCATAATTTAATTTTCTTGGCTGATGTAAACTATGTTGCTGACTTTTAATGAATCCAGGAAAATGTTTAATGTGTATATGTATGTCTTCTGGTGCCATAATGTCCACAACCTGGACCAGTAAAAATGGGTTGCAGGATTGGGTACAAATTAAATAGGATTAGTACTTCCTTTCCTTTTATGTAAAGTATTTTAGATGACTAATAAGTAAGGTTTAATATAGAGAAAAGAGAAGCAAGGATCATTTTTATCCTTAACCAGGCTATGTACAAGCTGCTTGGCTGTAGCAACATAGATATAGGCTACCAGCTGATTGAAAATGTGTATCTGGAAATATTCATTGGAGGCATTGGACCTCGATATCTTATACCCATGGGATATACCACCTCACTTGGTCAATTTCAAAGTAGTCTGTTCATTGAGACAAATATTTATATTAAAAAATGTACAAGTCATTTTAACAGCAGCCCTCATGTTTTTTTCTAAATTTAAATTTTTTATTTACCCTTTAATTCATTTTAGTCCATACATATTTTAAATACTTGAATGTTAATGCAATAAAGATGCATTTTTAATATTTCTACTTTAGCAAAAGTAGACTGGACATTTAAAAAACATTATTTGCCTTTAATCATTAGAATAATGGACTTGAAGTTCAAAATATTTTGCTTATTCTTATTCTGTGATATAAAAACGTGAAAATTACGTGACAGCGCTCATTGTGCCTGTGCATACATGAAACAGACCCTGCTGTTTCTACCTCACTCGTACACTTGCAGTGGAATGCATGTATGCGTGCAACGAACCCTAAATACAAAGTCCCCAAGGTGAGCAAAACCAAGACTTGCATGAAGGAAAAAAGAACAAATGACTGTGTCCTAATTCCTTGCAGCCATCTACGGCATATCTCTACAGTGACAAAGAGTGACTATAAGGCAATTATGAGATTTACCTCAACGCAAGTAATGTACACAAAGAAAATTAAGAGAAATGTTGCTCAAAATAAATTTGCAATTTTCAACTGGTCATTTGGAAGCCTATGGACTATTATTTCCACTATATTGCCTTTGCTCATAATATTGTTTTGAATTTTTGTAGTCAAAAGAGACCTTTAATTCTTTACATTAAATTTAATGACACAATAATTTCTATTCCTAATTCTACACCGTTATGGACTGAACTGCATCCATTTTCATATTTATTATTTCTTAAACTGACCTAAAAGTGCAATATTAATTGTATTTTTGCATTCACCCTGTCACAATTCTTTTCTATTTTATAAAAGAAAAGCAAATCCCTTATTCATCCCAAATTGTTAATACGAAGCATTGTCCTAAGGTGTAAAGAACTTGAAGACCTCAAAGAGACCATTACATGTATTGGTGCTACTGTTACGGTGAAGACAAATGGCAGGGTAATAATTTCTACCATTACTGAACAGAAAAAAGAGGGTTCATCTGCTTGTCCCAGAAGAGCAGAGGTTTTCTTTTAGATGTTGTGAGATCTGGGAGAATAGCAGACTCCTTGTCTCAAAGCTCCTCCCTTCCACAAAACCCAAAGTCCAACTGTCCTCAGCAAGACCAAAACAGAAGCCAGTGCCCAGAGTCTCTGATCCGTTTTAAAGTACCTTCCTTTGGAGCCCACCCAGGTCGCTTAGCATGACCCAGCTGTTTCCCCTTTCAGGCTCCCTCCTGGAGTCTATGGGTCATGTGGCTACTGGCTACTAAGGCTACAAGGTCACATGCTCTGATAGAGCATGCAAATGCATCAGTGAATGCTTCACCATGTTGTCAAGAGAGAGACAGAGACAGAGACCTCCTCCTGGAGGCCATGGGCTGCCTGGCTGCTAAGGCCACTGTGGCCCAAGGACAGAGAACAGGTGAAAACACTGTTCAAGTGCAGATTCTGAGACAGATCACCAAGCAAGAGAGCATTTCTTTGTTCCCCTGGGTTTATATTAGATTGGGTGTGGGGCAGACCAGGGGTCTTCTCAAAATGACTTATCAACCTCCCAAACTTTTTTGCGCTTTGGGAGGGTCCATGTCTCAACCAATCCCTTCTTTCTCCAGGCTGGACTGACAGGCCTCTTTGGTGTAGAACCTCCCTCTGTGCCATTTTGTCTCCTATGGCACAGGGGTCTGCCTTCCGCTGGCCCCACTCACACTCTGGTCCTGGAGGGGTGGGGGGAAGGGTGTTTTGCACGCTCAGTGTAAGAGCCTTCCCCTGCTGCCGTCTTGGCCACTGGGCAGAGACTCCCCGGGCTCTGATCAACCACCGAGCAGTGATACTATTACAACTCAAGAGGGTCCCAATGCTTACATTTCATTAAAATTAGTAAAATCTTCATTGACAGGTGGCAAATCATGAAAACTATACTTGGAACATTTTACTATGTTATTTTAAGTATAACACTGCATATTATAAAAATAATTAAGCCATATGACTATAACAAAATTATGACCTGTGATACCTAAATTCACAGCATAAAAGGTAAGAATAAAAGTAATGGTAAAGCCTGAATCACTCTACCAAAATAATAAACAGTACTAAGCTTCATTACAATGTTCCAGTTGACAAAGGACTGCACTTATGGTGGTAGTCCCATAAGATTCTAATGGAGCTGAAAAATTCCTATAACCTAGTGATGTCGTAGTGATGTCATCAGGAGTTTGTGGTGATGGTGCAAGCAAATTTACTGCACTGCTAGTTGTATAAAAGTATAGCACACAAAGTTATGCAACATGCATAATACTTCATAATGATAATAAAAATTATGTTACTAGTATCTGTTTTGTTCATTATGGCCCTTAAGCATACAAAATCCCACTGTGAATGTAGCTAGTAAGAGACCACATCAAGCCACTGGCCTGGAAACAAAATGAAAGTGATTAAGGAAAATCAGTGATCGATATTGCTCACCAAGGCAGGCATGTCCCATTCCTCCACAGCCATGACCCTGAAGATCAAAAACAAAGTGATAGAAGCTGTCCAAGGATCTGCTTCACTGAAGGCAATAGGACTAACCAAAAGTCAAGAAGTGCCTATGTTAGGCATGGAGAAACTTCCAATGACCTGGATGCCGAACCAGACACCGAAAAGGGTCCCTCTCAGCAACATGAAGATCACAGGCAAAGCAAAAGTTTGTGATATTGATAAAAAAGGCTTGACTGGACTATGATGTTTGAAGCTAAGTATTGCAAACGCATTGGCCTATACTACCAAGGTCTTATCCCCACTATTTCCACCTTTTCCTGAAAGATGGGGTTCTCTAAGTTTCTGAATATGTCTAGGCTCCAGAGTAGGCATGAATGTATCAGCCGTGTGATCACATGTCATCTCTCTTTCTGAGCCTTTAAGCAGATTCTGTACAAGCTATTAGACCTGGAACCAGGAGCAGGCGGAGTGTTTACATCCATTTCATAGTTCCCCACCGGGCACAAAATGTGGCTCCCATGTGATCTTCTGATAATGTTTTCTACTTCCTTTGAATTGAAGATGTCTTTTCCCTATATTTTATAGCAACTTAAAAAGTGGGAAAGCATCTATTCAGGTCCATTCATTGCCCAATTTTTAATTAGTCTGTCCTTTTTTTTGTTAAGTTTTATAGGTTCTTTATAAATTTTAGATATTAACCCCTCATCATATATATCAGCAAATATATTCTCCCAGAGGATTCTTCAGAGGGTTGTCTTTTCATTTTGTTGCTGGGAACCTTTGCTGTGCAAAACTTTTTAGTTTGAATTAGTCACATTTGTTTATTCTTTTCCCCTTGATTCCCTTGCCTCAGCAGATATATCAGGAAAAATATTGTTAAAAACAGCATTCAAGATTTTACTGCCTGCATTTCTTCTAGTATTTTCATGGTTTCTATTCTAATATTTAAGACTTGATATACTTTGAATTTACTGTTGTGTGTGGTGAAAGAAGGTGGTCTAGTTTCATTTTTTCTGCCTCCATCTGTCATTTTTTCCAACACCATTTATTAAATAAACTATCTTGAGCTCATTGTATGTTTTTTCCTGCTCTGTAAAATATTGATTGACTAAATAAAGGTATAAGTTTATTTCTGGGCTTTCTATTCTGTTCAATTGATCTATGTGTCTGTTTTTATGTCAATTCCATGCTGTTTTGATTTGAATAGACACTTCTCCAAAGAGGACATCTATACAGATGCCCAATAGGCATATGAAAAAATATTGAAAGTCACTAAATATCAGACAAATGCAAATTAAACCCACAATGAGCTATCACCTCACACCTATCAGAATGAGTATCATCAACAAATCAACAAAGAGCAAGTGTCAGCGAGGAAGCAGAGAACACAGAACTCTTCCGCACGTTGGTGGGAATGTGGACTGGTGCCCCTGCTGTGGAAAGCAGTGTGGAGTTACTAAAAATGGAACTGCCTTATGATCCAGCTTTCCACTTCTGAGAATTTATCCTAAGACACTTGAAACACTAATTCAAAAGAGTGTATGAACCCCTGTATTCTTTGCAACATTAATCCCCTAGCCAAGATTTGGAAGCAGCCCAAGTATCCATCAGTAGATGAATGGATAAAATAGCTATGGTACATTCACACAATGGAATACTGCTCAGTCGTAAAGCAGGAGAATATTTTACCCCTTGCAACATCACGGATGGACATGGAGAACACTATGCTAAGTGAAATAAACCAGCCAGATAAAGGCAAATATCATATGATCTCAGGCATGTGTGGAATCTAAAAACGAACTTAACTAACAAGAAAAGCAGAGATAGACCCATTGAGCAGGCTGACGGCGCTGGCACAGGGGGGATGGCTGGAGGGGTGGCGGGATTGAGAAGACAAAAGAACTCCTGGACACAGACAGCAGCGAGGTGATTGTGGAGGGGAGGGAGGGGCGTGGAGGCAGAAGAGGGTGTAAGGGATGAAATGGAAATGAAAAAATACAATGAAAATAAGTGATTAAAAATAAATTCAAAAGTAAAAAAGTGGGAAAGTACGATTTGTAAAAACAAGGCACTGATTTTAGGCACTGAGGTTTAAAGAAATGAGATGTTTCTCATAGATTCTCTCACCAAAGAACTCATATATCTTGGTTAATATCATTTAAACAACAAGGGGCAATAATTACAGTCAGTTAACCTCATTTGAATGAGAGAGAAAATCATGATATCTTTATTTCAGGTGTTATTAAACCACATGAGAATTTAAGGGTACCCTATAACTAACTTGATCACAATAAGTATTTAATAAGTAGGAAAATAAAACAGAGTTTAATGGAGTGCATATTCTCAAGTGTTAAAGGTAGGTGCTGGAGCCTTTGGAAAATAGTCTATTGGAATCTGAGAGTCTCTGACGTCAGAGGCAGAGCACTTCAAAGTGATGGCAACTCAGAATATGTGAATGTGGGAGTCGATGGCAGATGTTAGGCAAGGAAATGTCTCCGATGGTAAGGAGGTCAAAGAACGGAGAGGCCAGGTGTTGAATGAGTCATCCCTGTCTCGAGCCTATCTGGATTTATGGAAATTCCTTATAATTTTTAAAAATATGTCATTTAATATTTTTAGAGAGAGGGGAAAGGAGGGAGGAAGAGAGGCATAGAAACATCATTCAGATGCCTCTCACACACCCTCAACCAGGGACCTGACCCACAACCCAGGCATGTGCCTTCACCAGGAATCAAACCAACAACCTTTCAATTTTTGTGTCAATGCCCAACCCACTGATCCACACCAGTCAGGGCTATAGCAATTCTTAAGATTAAAAGATATCTAAGCCAATATCTTCACTGAGTAAATAAATGAATGAGTGAATAAATAATATAGTCATATTCTGAAACTTCAACTGGGATACAATCTGCTGAATAAATATACTTTTTCACTTATTGAGTAACAGGCATCATTAATTATCTGAATGATTCTAATAGCCTCTGAATGGACTACTTCCATCTCTTTCCAACACTTGTATTCCCCAAGCTAGCATCAATCATTTTCACAGTGTGCTTCCTTACAAGATCACTTCCTGCTTTCAAAAAATAAAAGACAATGCCCTCACATCTAGTTCTAATTCAATTTTCCATTGTTTCAGTCTCCCTTTCTTGTCTCTCCATTAAGGATCCATTGCTTGTTCTTCATTCTCAGTGGACCGCTAATGTTTTAAGTATTTTGCAGAGTCTGCTTTTTTGTCCTCCCAGCATTCCTGGAATTTCCTGGACATGCATGCATCCATTCATTCAAACATCTATGGTATTCATGTGCTCACCAATGAAGACAAATTAGTTAACAAGACAGACAGTTCCAAGGAACAAGTAAATAAACAAATGAACAGTCATTACTTATAACAGGGCCTAGCAAAAAAAAAAAAAAAAAGAAGAAGAAGAAAAAAAGAAACATGAACACACCATTTCTTCTTCTCCACCCCCAATTTGGAAATAGCTAACTAGAGACCTAATTTTGATATAATTTTAAGGAAGACTTCTCTCAGAAGACGAATTGGTTCAAATATGAAGTTAAGGATATTCAGAGTGGAAATCGGAGTTAGGAAATGCCGCAAAAGCCCTGGAGAAGAAAGAGAATCCGAAAAGTGTCTGATGACCAGACCGGCTACAGAGGAGTTCAGGAGACAGGCTGGGTTAAGATAAGGCAGCTGGATTTTATTAGGGCTGAAATAGGAAGTGTGTGCGGTACTTTAACAAACAAAATGGCCTGACTGCCTCTTTTGCTTCTGTTCCCCGAAGAGTGCAGAGTGGACGGATGGAGGCGAGGCGAGGCCCGCGGCAGCAGTGGCTTGGGCGCATCTTCACTGTGGATAGAACGGCACGGGTTTTGAAGAACACATCGGCGGTGTTTGCTGTTGGCTGATATGTGGAGGTTAGGAAAAGAAAGGATCAAATACACATAGTTTCTGGCTTGAGCAGCTATTTAGTGAGTGCCATTAAGTGTGAAAGCAAGAATGATGAAGGGGAATGTGTTGGCGCCATGATAACGCAAAGGCTCAGCTTGGACATGTTAAATGCAGACGTCTGTGAGCTCCCCAAAATGTCTCGTGTAAGCCACTGAGCATGTGGGTCTGAGGCTCAGAGGAAACACTGTATATGGGTATGATATGAATAGAGATTTGGATTTGGATATAAATATGAATATGTATAGATGTAGCTAAAGACATAGAAATAGGTATGTGTATATATACTTGCATACATGCATCTAAATGCATGTGTGCATGCAAGTAGTGCATGTGTAAGTATTTAAATGCTTGCATGTGTATATGTATATGCAGTGTGTATCTGCATATAGGTATGCACATGCTTACATGTGTATGCATATATGTATATGTTTGCAAGTATAGTGTGTGTATGTATGTACTTTGTGAGCATGTCATTATCTAGATGGAATTTATGTCCATGAGAGTGAATGAGAATACCTGTCGGATTTTCACATCTTCTCTAATATTTCCACTTCTGTTCTACAACTACCCGTTGTAACATTTTTACAGCACTAATAGTTTACCACATGTGTAATTTTTTTTGTACACATATTTGTTACCTCACATGATAACAACCTGATCTGGAGAAACTTTAATGCGTTATTGTTTTCTGTACCTTCTGTATTGTTTAAATTGTGTGTGTGCTGTGTCTATACCACATGATTAAGTTAAATTTCCTGAAATTTTTAGCCTTAAACATTTTTGGCCAGTAATGCCTTTTTCTGCTGCATTTTGAACATGGTTTTCATTATATTAATTTATTCAATGCCGTCATAAAAGTGAGCAATCTGGATTCACAGTTTTTTCTCCCAATAGTAACATTTTTGGTGACAGCCTATAAAAGCATTTGTCATATTTGCTACTATAAAAATAGCCACTATTAAAGTCAATGTTTTTGAGTTGCAAAAGAGGATGTAGGAAGTTTAACTGCATTGCGAAAATCAAAGAACTCTGAGTAGAATCACTGTCCTGGGTTATAGGGTGCTAACACATAGAGTGGTGTGGAATAAATAAAATCTTTTGGAGTAAGTAGATTAGCAATAAAACAGAGTCTGTAAGTGGCTTCTCTCTGAGTGGTGTGCACATGTTTTTATCTCAGGCTTAAAAAGTCTTTACTAAGTAACAAAACAAACAGCGGTCCTTTATTCCTTCCTTCCCCTTCTCTTCTGTCTATATCCTACCTCCTTGTGCGCTACCCTCTTACTTAATCGTTCAAATACTTTCCCCTATTTCAGAGATCCTTATACCTTTTTACTACCTTGGCAGGATGCTTTTAATATCAGTACCTTTTTATATGTTCTTCAAGCTGCTTTCATAATGTAATATGTGACATGTAGAATTTGATCATGTTTTACAATCAATTAAATCTTTATCTTTAAATAAATGATAAAGCACAGCACTGTTTAGGTAAATGCCCATATTAAGAAGGAGGAGGAGGAGGAGAGCTTCAATGACTTCAGGACCAAACAGATATGATAAACTGTGCATAAAACTACAATATTTATTCAAAACAACTCTTTGCAGATGAAATGTTTTAGATAGGTGATAACTATTTTAAAATAACCCCTTCAACTCAAAATAAGGAACGCGAAAGTAAAAGCTTACATAAATATCTTCACACATTCACACCAAGCACGGAATTACTTAGCCATGTTCACACATCTTATTTTTCTAATGAAGGCACAACGTACGTACCCTTGACCTTTCCCATAAATGGAGTAATGAACGCCTGAAGCATGTGCATAAAAATAGCAGATGAGGGCTGCTTCCTTTTCTGGTTAACATCACCTGTGGATGTGTCACATGCTGTATTTAAAGGATCCAAAAAGAAAGTGGTTGTTTAAACAGGAAATCAAACCAGTGTACCTAAAACATGAGCTTTCTCTATTGCTCAGCATTGAAAAAGAAAAAGGAAGAAGAAAATATTAGAAAGGATGGCATGGTGGGCTAATGCTGGTTGGTCTCCTGGAAAATAAAATTATTCATAGTTGTTAAACTCCCATAAAATAAAGATTCTAGTGACAGAAGAATCTTATCCTAGTTCCAGAATTAGTAGCCTGAATTTTCTATATAGAGATAGACTTTATGGCATTTACCGTGTAAAATTTTTCCATCTTCTAACAGTGACAGTAGCCCTGGTCAGATACCTCAGCTGGTAAGAGCTTCGTCCTGATACACCAATGTTGCAGATTCCATCCCTGGTCAGGGCACAATCAAGAACAACCAATGAATGCACCAATAAGTGGAACAACAAATTGATGTTTCTCTGTTTCTCTCTCTGTCTCTCAAATCAATCAAATCAATAAATAAATTTAAAAGTGACTGTAATAACTCATGGGTGGATATGAACGTGATATTCTTTCCTTAATTAATACAGAGATAAAATGTCATTCCATTGAGTTACCGAATGTGATGACAGCTAAGATCCATGAAAAGTCATAGTAATTCTAAAATTTAATATTAAACAGTTTTTAAAAAATGACTTATGTTCATGATAGCTCTTTCAGTGATAGGTTGTTAATAAAGTTGAAATGTAAGAAAAACATTTGATTATTGAAATGACTAGAAAGATACAACCAAACAAGTGAATATAAAACCTGATATTAGTTTTAATCTTCTGTTTTTCATTAAAAGTTGTTTTTAGCCTGTAGACTTGTTATGCTTCAAATATTATAACATTATCTCGTAGTAAATAATAATACCAGGCATAATAGCTTCAACTATGAAGACAAAGTCATGTGGTCCACTGTGCTCTTTTAGAATATTTTGGAAAATATTATTTGTCCTGAAGTTTGCATCTATTTTGAATTACACTGTGTGCATTACAAATCGAGATTTGATTTCTTATTTCTACCTTAATGCCATGCTTCAAAAGACAGTCGAAGAAGTGTCCTTGAGAAGTCTGTCACTTCTCAGATGTCCCCCTGTGCGGTTGGCTATTATATCCAGAGCAAAGTTTCTCTGTCATAGAAACATTGTAACTCTCTGTAATTTGCATCCGGTGTTCTACCAGGCATTGCTGTTTGCGTCGGTTCCCAATACACCAGGAAGACTTGCAGTGTTGACGCTGAGTTTGATAATTCATCTAGGAGTGCTTATATTTTTCCATTGTCATTGAAATCTGTTTTTCAGAGAACTAGAGTTCATTCTTCAAAGAAAGTCTGAGATAGCTAATGCTTTAATTTGGGAATGCAAGGTACCATGATAGTTACCTTGGCATATGAGCTAGGAAGGGATCACCTAGCCTTTTCAATTAATAAGACATCATCATTATGTATCACAGAAAGCTTCAGACACTGCACTTACATAAAAATTGTAGGAAGTTACAGGATAAAAAATTAAAGATGAAATTCTGAAAAGTTATTTTCCTTTTAAGAAGTTTTCTTAATGTGTAAGAGTTAAGAAAATATTCAATATATTGAAAATGAGCTTAAGATAATGAATATTAGTCCATATAAAGAAGTATACATTAATAAAGAATACTTAATAAGTTTCCATAAATTTATGAGTGGTCACACCATACAGTGTATCACACAGGAGACTGAGAAGTTTAATGGGACATATCTCTTAACTTGTATGAACAGACATGTATGATCATTTCTAAGGCAAAAACCAAGGATCAACTCATTTTATGAGTCAAATTTCAAAGCAAGTGTTATCACTTCTATTACAGATAATTTTATCTATTCAGATTCATTAAAGGTTCACACTAGATTTATAAGAAAGAACTTGGAAGCAAAAAATGCAAGTTAAGAGAAACTATTGTTACTGTACGTTGAAAACCTGAAAGGTAAGAGTTAATAAGTTACAGAGGACGGAAGCTAAATATTTGCTCAGTGGCTGTGTTCTAATGCTATTTGTATACATACTTCTAACACTGCATTGCTCTTCTACTCCCACCTGCTTGGTAGCAACATTTAACATATTTCATAAAACACAAATAAACTTAAAAAAACTGAATAAAATGACGTACAGTTCTGATTCCCATTAGAGCCCGTAATGATGCTCATTACAACCCTAACTGCAATTGAATGCTGAAATATAATGCCTCTATTCATCATCAGAATGGAATACGATGCTGACAATTGACGAAACTTAATAATAGAAGAGTTCACAAAATTCAAAACTCCCTGTGTCTATTTCCAGCTTGAAAGGAAATGCGTGATGGATGTTGTCAGCACGGAGGAAAGTGAAATGACTTCAAAAGGAGGGAATACAGAGGAAGTACTGTACAAAGGTTGCTCTTTACCAAATAGGTATTAGCAATAAAGCTTCCTGACAAAATTCAAAAGAAAGAAAAGGAGCTTCTGATTAGATTTTTCATTTTAAAGATGTTATTGTAAACCAAGTTTCCATAGGCCTAAATTCTCAGTCATCAGAATTCTAATCTACTTTAGAAGACGACTGTAGTTTTGGGTTTCTGTGTGTATGAGTGAGGTTTTATTTATTTTTTTTAATGTTTTAATTTTTTTAAGCTCATTTGTTTTTTTTAATGGAATCTTGGGTTCGGAGACAGGATTCAGACAGGTGGACGAGGATTATTAGTCAAAGGCCCGGAGAAATCAAAAGGTTACTAAAGGTCAGCGTCTCCGCAGGGATGCATTCTGCTCCGTAGTTGAAGAGCTGTGCTGACATCCTGTTACTGGGCGGAAGGCTTTCCCATTTTGATTGTCACTGTTGAGGGGTAAGAATTTTAAAGTTTACTTAAGTTCAAAACTGATAAATATTGATACAAACAATTTCATCGATGCAGAAGCTATGAAGACCAAAATAAACACTGCACATAATCCCAGACTCAGAGGTGACCCTCGCGGGGACCTAGGGGTCCATCTTCCCATCGACTCTGGGTTTGTATCAGCTGATCTCACTATTCTGTGCTATAATGATTTTTTTTCTTGCAATTACATTGTAAGCACATTTTTTCTGTTAATACGTCAATGTAAAAAAAAAGCCATACATATTGTATGATTAGATTATATTAAAACTGATATTAACATTCAACATGCAAAATAACCTTTCCAGAAAGTTCCCTTTGTCAGCGCAATGCGACTGGTGTCACAGGACCTACGAAATGCCTGAGACTGTGAGGCCTTCGGAAGGTTTTAAATATTCCTGTGTGAAAATGTCTGAGCTCTGTCCTTCGTGTGTGCAGGAGTTTCTCCATTACTCTAGTTCTGTATGCATTTTTGACTTATAAGCTTTTTGTGGGATAATTTTGATAAACTCCCTTGCCCTAGGAACTCATTTGCTTCATTTAGAATAGGTTATCAAAACTATTTAGATAGTCCTGCAATCTTGTGATTTAAAAATACGTTCTGCATTTGAATGGTCATTTTCCCCTTTGCCATTTCTTTCCCCTGGCTCTCTCTCATTCTGTTCTGTCTGTCTATCTTTCTCCTTCCTCAAATTAAACAGTGATTTGATTAAAAAAAAACAGAAATAACAGGTTTTCATATATATAATTTTACTCTTTACCCATTCTCTAATGTTGTGCTTTATCCTTTACATTTTGTTTCTTGCGCTTTCATTCAATGTACTTTGTTGTTTTATTTCTAGAATTTAACTTACTCATTCTCATTCTTTGATTTTTAATGAAAAAAGTACACAGAACTATAAATGCCGCTGTGTTCACTCTTTTGAATTCCATAAATCTTATTGTTCTCATTATGTTGGTATTTGCTGTATTTTCCTTCAAGAATTTTTAAATAGAATCCATTTTTACTTTTCACTTGATTCTTTCCAACTGTTATTGTTTCATGGTTTCTCTGTTTTGTATTACTTCTAGTGACATATTAAGGTTATTGAAGAATAGTTCCCTTCATTTCTAATGATTTACAAGATCATCATCAGTGTCATAGGGAATTCAGATAGCTTGCTCTCATCAAGTAATTTTGAGTGATTCTCATAATGAAATGCTCGGCTTTCTGTGAAAGGTGGTTGCTATTTTGCTTCCCATTAGCAATGTTGTTTAGATGAGCTAACCGCTTGGGTCTGTATTTTTGTTTATTTCTATTGTTCTTCTATATAAACAATTTATTAATTTCTAATATTTTGAAAGCCCAAGAAAGTTTTCAGGCTATATTTTGGTTTTATTCATACTTCATAGTATGTTTGCTTATATATTTATATCATATACCTATAATTAAAAATATTCTGGCTGCCTGGCCCAAAGACTCCAACGACTTTGCCTGCACCTTCCCATCTGCTACCTTGCCTGTCATCTCTGGGGACTCCATCCCTGAAAAGTAGCTTCTGTTTCAGTGCAGACACTTGTACACATGATCATTTCATTTCAAGGATTGCACAGGTTATGCATTTTGTGAAGATGAGTTATAAAATTAAAAGCCTTGGTGTATACTCAAGCTTAAAGAAACATTATCTCTTGTTACCTTTTCTCCATGTATGTAATTCTCCATGTTTTTATTAAAAGCCATTCTGAACCCACAAGTCAGCCATCACTTATGCCGGCCCCTCCTCATGTAGTAAAAGATGTGGTTCTTAACATATATAGATTCCAAAGTATGGAATATAAAACAATCTCTAATGTCAAAATTCTACATTTGTCAAAACTTTTGTTTGTTTTTTTTTATTTTGGTCTAAAATGATACTAGAGCTCTATACATCCATTCTATACTATTCTCTTGAGCAATAAATGTACTTACAGTGCAAAGTAATATAATACAGCAATTAGAGGTACAAAGAACTTCAGTTGAAGTGATGGTTTGAAATTAGTTTAAAAACAATTAAATTTTGTTCAGCTATAGAACATATCAGTATAGTTTTCTTAGCTTGAGTATTAGCTTGAGATGTCCTCTATGCTTGTAATAACAGATTTTTCCATTTGACAAATTACTGAAAAAAGTTTAGACCACTGAAAAATGTATAAGACATTTAACAAATTGCTATTAGTAAAATAATGTTAAATGCAGCATATTTCTTTTTTAAAAAATAATGTTACCTGTAAGTTAAAGTGGCAGACACTGCAAAAACACCCAAGAAGGTAAACTACTCTGTTATTCTTTTTGGGAAAATGGGAAACATACTTCGTTTATGAGAAAAGAGAACATTCTAATTTTTCTTTTGTATGCCCCTTTATTTCCTAGACAGAAAAGTTGCTAACCTGTATAAAAACTCCTAGGTTAAACCATTGGGGGAGGTATAGGTGAAAAACCAAGTTAGTATTTTGCATTAAAGTCACCAACCACGTTATTTAAGAACAGAACATTAAAATTCACAACCTCTTGAAGTTTTCTTATTTGAAGGTAACACTTGTTTTAGAACAGATTGTTCTTAGAATTTTATCCATATTCTTGTTAAACTTATTTCAATAAACATGTTTTTACTTCCTTATCTTCTTTGCCTAATTACCTTCATATTTTAAGAGAGATCTGTAATGTAGAGCTTGATAATATCCTCCAGATGTTTTCCATCTGACAATATCGTTCTGAATGTGTAACAGACTCAACGGTTCTCGATTATCTCTCAAAGAGCAGTACGATAACGGAAGAACTCACCCTACCATAATATAATGGCCACAGGATGGAAGCATTTTAAAATTATTCATAATGATGGGTTGTTATCTGCATACAAACAAATGCAGGTTCACAGTTATACCTATTTATTTCTATAATCATGTCAAACTCTTTTCTGCAGGAAATAACAAAAATAAAATAATGATGTTCAGGCTATAGATAGAACAGTGGAGAGATCATGAACATGTTAAATTGTTAGACAAGGAAGTCTTTACCTGAGGTGTCTTTGATGACACAGTGGCCCACACAACAAGCAAAGCGAAACCTAAGCCTGTGAGTGGTCAGGATATTACAGCACAAGGACAACCAATCACATACGGACAACAGGCTTTAAGCTATAGTCAGTCAACAATTCCCTTACTTTGCTCCTGCCTTTCCTCTGTGAAAGTCTCTCTGATTTCCTGCAGGTGGAGTGTTCCTGACCATTTCTGTTAGGCACTGCCTTCTTAGAATCAATTTTTGATCAAAAGTCTTAAAAACTTCAATATGCCTCAGATTATCTTTAATGAAGTCCAATTCATACATTATTTCTACCTATTGTTCGCAGTCGTCAATGGCATTCTTGGCCCACCCTAGTTCTCATATCCAAATGACCAACTTCTAAACAAATCAGTAGTTGTTTTCTCACCATGCTAGATTTTTACTTTAATGAATCACCACTTCATATTAGTTTTATTTCAGTTGCCTTATCTTCTTATGTGACATTTTCAGTAAATTCTTGTCAGCATCATCATCATTTTGTGAATTTTTGTGTTATACAAAGAGAATACAAATGAAAACAGGCTACTCTTAATCTAGCACAGGTTGAAAAGCATTACAACAATAACTAAATCAGATGTACTTGGGTAGCAGCAAATCAATAAATGTAAAAGTTGAGATCCCATTCTTTCACTTCCAAAACCAGTGCACAGCTCATACAACAACACCGGTATCTTTTCATATCCTGGATCATGAAACACTGTATGATTGTCTCACTACCGCCTCCCATTGCTTTCTCTCCTTTAGCCACATTGGCCCTCTTTCTTTTACTCAAACCATCATATTCCTGTCTCAAGGCTTTTGTGTTTGCTCTTTCCTCTAGGGGAGAGTTTCTTCCCACAGATATACCCTTGGCCAGTTCCCAAATGTCAGTCAGATTTCTGCTGAAATATCACCTCCTCTCCACAAAAGTCCTTCCAAATAATCTTGTCTAAAACAGCACTCTTAGTCACTCCTTATCCTCTAACTCTACTTGTTTTTCTTTAATGCATGTATCATCCATTGAATTTATTTTACAAGATTCATTATTTCTTGGCCCCATGAGAGTGTAAGCTTTAGGAAGCCAGGAATTTTGTTAGCTTTATTTATTACATTATCCCCAGGGCCAAAAGCTTTTCTTTGCAAAATACAAGCACTCAATACACTTTTTGAAAAAAATAAAGGAACTATATATTTTTCTTTTTTTACTGCCCTTCTTGGTATCAAGTACCATAAAATAGTTTGGAAAAAAGTGGGATACCTTCAGAGTGAGAACTCTAAACTGGATCGGAAGTTGAACACACAGAAGAGAGGTACCCACCATGATAGCTGGGGATCAGTACTGGTTTAACGTGGAAGCAGGAAATCATCAAGTTATTCTGTAAAATTCCTACTTTGATGGATATCAATAAACCACTTAGGCCGTAAGATTCACACAAGCTGAAATTTGAACTTTCCAATTAAGATAAGTAAATTCAACAGTGTTGCTATAGAGGGTACATCGTTCACAAAAATACATGAAAGCCTGCATGTAGCTTCTACACAACATTTATCTCATGCCTTGTTCAGGTAATAAACCTCATTGTGAGTACTACAAATGTCCAATGGTTTGTGATTACGTCAGAGGACAAAGGTAAATTCTTCCAAAGTAACATCTCTATCAACTCTACAAAGATGACTGCTATGTATCTCCGAGATCGTTAGGCACCTTTTGGTAAACATTTCATGTATGTCACTATGTTGCTAATCAAGGGATCCTGTTTAGTCTCAAGGAAAGCAGGTTTTTAGAAACTAAGGAATTAAATGCCAAATCAATGAAAAAGATATGAAACATATTTTTGTCAAATTGAGCTGAACATTTTTAATAACATTTTAAATCACATTTGGTAGCCAGCAACTTTTAGTGAAGCTCAATATTCTTATGCAGATTATGTAAAAATGCTACTTGCATAACATTCTGGGAAGGAGATTTAGAAAGTGTTATCTTCTAAAGATCATTTAAATATAAGACTATGGAGCAATTATCCAAGGATGCTTAAAACATCAGATGGTGGAAAAAATCACCTCATCCTGTTCAATGGGAGCAATCTGGAGGCAAGTCGTGTGTATTGTAATTGTTTCATTATTTTTGGTTTAGGAGAAAGTGTTTGTCAGAATTTGATTACCTGCCCAAGTCTATAGAAGCAGTTAGGAAGGAAAAAAAAAAATACACCTTGGCAAATGTTGCCTATTAGTCAAAGCGATGCTTACATTCACTTTGTGTATAATGTTTGAAGACAGTTTAAAATTAGAATCTTGCAGATTCTTGACATACATTTTAAGATTCAGAGATTACATGAACAAAGACTCAACAGAAATTCATATTGCATTCACTAAACAGCTGAACATCAGAGTTGGGAAAGAAACGAGAAAAATAATTTTTATTCTCAAGCTGCTATATCTTTGAAATAACTTATGCCACCAAATGGGAATTATTTTTGCAACATTTTACTCTTGGCACACCAAATACATCAAGGAAGGAAGGAAGGAAGGAAGGAAAGGCCTGTTATTCTTCTCAGGCTTGCAGATACAGCATACAACCCTTCCGGCGCTTCCTTTCAAAAGAGGTTCTAGTTCTCCACCTTAACTTTTTCCTCCTAACTTTTCCACATTTGTGACTTATCTTATTTCCACTTGACCTTGCTGTTTTTGTTGTTTCTTTTTATATCATTATTTTTAACCTAGAACAGTTTGGACTTACAATCTTTGTTATATCATCAGTAATCTTGAGAAATACAATGGCTCAATTTCTTTTTTTAACTTTTGGCTGATAGAAAAAATCAGAAATTTATTTAATTATCTTAAACGGTCTTATTATATTTTTGTTCTTCTCTAAGACCTAGACATATATATTTTCATTAAATACTGAGGGTCTTCATACTTAGAGTCGCCTTCTGTGCTCCACACTATTTACAGAGAAAGGCTAAGAATAGAAATCTGCTTGGAAGGGGAGACCAGGGGACTTACCTTCAACATCAATTGCATTTTTCTTGTGTCAAGCCAATATGCATGGACGTATAGCACTAGGAATATTTTATGTAAAAATAATATAATGTTTATAGCCAAAAGTTACAAGCAGGCACAAAAATGTATATAAGGTCTGTGTGGAAAGCATCCAGCCACATACTATGAAAAAATAGATGCATTTATTGAAGAAGAGACAAGATGCAAGAAACATTGTACATAGGACAATGACATCTTAGTCCCCTTCAAAGTAGGCACCTACGGACCTCACACAGTTCTCTCAATGGTCATCAGTTGCTCCATCATATTTTCCTGAATCTCATCGGTGTTCTGAAATTTTTTTCCCTTTCAAAGGTGATTTTAGTTTTGGGAAAAGGCAGAAGTCACAAGGCACCAAATCTGGGCTATAGAGGGGCTGAGTCACCTGGGTGATTTGATGTTTCACCAGCTTTTAGGAGATGTGATGCATAAGTATGCAAATTGTTGTGATGAAGCTGTGATAATTAGTTGCCCACAGCTACAGCCATCTGTATCATCTACATAGTTTCTGTGGAGGAACATTCAAGTTTATCACAAAGTTTGATGCAATTTCATTGCCTTAGTCGCTCATCTTGAATGTGATTTTGAATGTGCCACACGGTAAACATGCTCACTCAATGTCATCTACCAAACCCTCACTGACTGGTACAGTGAAGTTGTCCTTGTTCACTCATGCGCATTTCAGTCCACTCTCCTTGGCTGCCAGGTTACATGAATGTCATGCAAACAGTTCTCATTCTATTAACAATGGCTGGACTTTTTCTAGTTAGACCTCTATGTGCCAATGGATGACAGAGAGAAAGAAAGAAGGAGAGAGTGATTCCAAGGTAAGGGTGTCTAAAAGGATAAGGACACCACTAACTGCGAGGGGGAGACGGCATCAACATCAGTGGGGAAGAGGGAGAGATCAGGATTTGGGTTTGGATGTTAAGCGTGTGAGATCTGCACTTTGTGACAGAGTGAAATGCTCTGCCTATCGGACTCCCCGTTATGCATGACTGCTCCATTCGTGCACATGGAAGTTCTAGATGAGAGAAACTGTACCTGCAGCTTCAGTTTACAAAAACAGCCTCTCCCTCCCTCTTCCCTTGACATAAAAGAAGGCTGAACTCTGTACTTGGGTAAGGTAGATTTGAGGATTAGATCTCGTATCTACTCAGCCCATGCCTTCTTGATCAATAACCGTTTCCTTTGTCCATACTCTGGCATTCTGAGTTTTGGCCTTTCAAAGCATTGTGCACGGGAACTTTGGGCTGATAACAACTCTTGTGCAGAACTCCAAGTGGAATTGTCAAGCAGGTAGTTATACACACAAATTTGGAGTTAATGGGAGGTACCCAAATTTGAGAGAAGAAAAATAAGGTCTCTCCAATAGATAGGTGATATTTAAAGTAAGGAAAAAGGAAAATGGGAGGTCACTCAACTGTTTAGAGGCTGGAACAGTGAAGGGGAAGGAGCTCAAGAAGAACTGGGAGGCTGCGGTGTCCTAGAACACTGTGAGAAGCTGTTCGAAGAGGAAAGAGTGACCCACTGAGTCAACTCGGGCTCAGTCAAGTAGGGCGAGGACTGAGGACTGATTACCGGAGGTCCCCTTGTGGGACCTTTTGATAACCCAGCCAAGAATACAGTAGTCAGCCTTTAGGGTCAGTTTCAGTTGCCATGGTTTCAGTTACTTCAGTGACAATTATGTTCCATTATTAGTTGTTGTTGCTAATCTCTTACTGCTCATAATGTATAGATTGAATTTTAATCATAAATATACATGTATAGGAAAGAAACGTAGTGTACATAGCGTTCAGTACTATCTGCTGCTTCTGACATCCACTGGGGATCTCGGAATGGATCCCCCAGGTAAAGGGGAACTACGACCCAGCACGCATTAGACAGCCCTTTCTAGAATGTCTTACTGAAAAAAGATTGGGGAGAAACAGTGTGGCCATTCACACACAGCCTGATTTTCCTATGCAAATAAGAATCAGTAAGAGTTCTTTCCTCGGTATAATATTCTGTGATACTTTAAAATAAGCTTGGGAGTAATATTCTGCATTTCTTTTAATATTGAACTCACTATATTTTCTATTTTAGAGAAAAATATTCTTTATAAAACAAATATGACTATGTTATGAGCTTTATGTTAATCACAACATTCAAAGCCAGGTAAGTTATTGTCTCCAAAAGAAAAAGAAAAAGAAAAGAAAGAAAGAAACCACTGTTATAACCTCAGGCTAACCAAGTGTGTGAATCTTGGAAAAAATACACTTAACTTTTCTGTGCTTCAGTTTCCTCATTTACCAAAAACTGCTGACAAAATTACTTGCACAAACCAGGACGTAAATGCCGGTTACTTGGCACCCAGACAACATGGACGGAAGTGTGGAGATTGCTGGGGGCAGGGGTGTAACGGGAGAATCTATAATAGAGATTAAATTTTAGGAAAAGAATTCCAAATGATACAAACACATCTATTATTTTTCTCGTCTGCTACTTTTCATTTCCTGTGAGTCTTTTTGATATTTTGGAGGAAGCGTTTCCTATTCAGAACTTTAAAAAATCAATTACATACTGGGATTTCAATTTCTAAGTCAACTCTGCAATTGTAAAGGAGTTGAATTTGGAAATAAGCTTGACACTCAAACCTCATCGTATTGCTTCCATTGCTGCTTACCACAGGGATGCAATCCTCGCAAAGATGCTATTTGATCCCAAACAGGAGGGAAAAAGATAATGGATTGCCCCTCCACATGAAACCATAAAACAGAGTTCTGGGCTGCTGCCATTCAAATGAATAGAAACCGGCAGCAATTCTAACACCTATCCAGTTTCAATTTTGTAACATCCGCAGGCATCATGCTGGAAATGGTAAACATTTTAACGGTCAGCCCCTGTCCACTTAAGCATCACTGTTTCCAGTATTATCCCCCATTTCTGTCTGCGGAGAGAAACTAAGAGGTGACAGATTGCTGTGAATGAAGTGAATGGAGGTACCATTCGCATTTGTTTCCGCAGCAAGCACGCTTGCGACTCTCCCACGCCTTTGTTGTCCTTCAGGGATGTCCCGGATCGCCTTGGAAAATTCAAGCGCCAGACACCACATTTTGATAATGCAGCTGGAACTCCAAGCATCAGCATCAAACAACTTCATAATTACAGTCCATCACTTCCTTTGAAATACAAATTCATTCTGATTGAATTAAGATGGAAACCACACACTATCTGAAAATTGAATTTTTATAAATATAAATACTTTTAAGTGCCTAGTGCACACCCACTGAAATGCAGAAACTGAAGAGCACATTATTTACTTTGTATAAATTTGATATTTGATTAACCGGAACCTTTGCATTTTGTCTGGGTCCTTTATGTTGAAAAGATACATTCATTTCACTTATTTAGTAACCACTGGGAGAAGTGTCATATTTGGAAGGTAACGTGATGTGTGTACTGAATGCATGAATATGATAATGCAGCCTAGATGCATATACACTTATTCCAGTTGTATAAAAGGGCTTAAGGGAAGGACTTTTCTTTTTAAATGTACCTTTAAACAGAGATCAAATTTTATCCCTGATTGTACTCTGTTACGCACTTTCCTGAAGGATCTCATTCACTTTGGTTGACCAATCAATGATGACCCATTACTACAAAACAAAGTCAAATATGACAATGTCAGACCAGTGTCAGACCTTATTATAATGTCAGACCAGTGTAACAGTTCAAATTTTTCTCTGGGGAAAATTCCCTTACAATGTTAGGTGAAGACCCTTAGAGATATCTATAAATTCTTGTAAGCAATCCTTTAAGGAAGAGATAAATATGAATAGAGCCTTAATTAGGAATTTATTTATAATCAAAAGAAGACATACATATGACTTCTAGTGACACATTTCCATTTTTTCTGTCTTTTGTCCGTTAAGGGAAATGTGTGTTTTCTGCCAAAAATAAATTTGTGGGAAGGAAACCTTAGAAAACTGGTAGTAGCTAACAACATCCTGAATCATCTCGATACCATGCACAATTAAAGACCTATATTACTGATTGTGTAATATAATTTACTTCAAGATCAGTAAAATTGCTAACTGTTGTCAACATTCCTGTTCATTTGTTAATATATTTATGGAATCCAAACTGGGATATCCAAGTATGGAAGTAGAAGGGACATTTAGCTTAAAAGTGGCATACCATGCCTCTAATTTGCCATATTTGCATTTTGAATATTGCATTACTATAAACTTTACTATCAGAGAGTATTCAAAATTGATCCTATTGAGATTTGTAATTTAGGTAATTAACACAGCTCAGACCAGAATTTTCTTTTATTCTATGTGGGATACATTTACCCAAAACTTTGATTACAAACATCACAAATTTATATTGGGAAATATTTTTTTATTTCTAATAAAGTTTTTCTTCAGATTTATTTGAACCTGCCATGGGTATTTCACTTGAACAACAAAAGTTGAAAAATTGTAGGGGAGCAAAAACTGCTTAACCCTTGAACAAAACAGAAACAAACTCTCATGAAACCCCAAACTGTCAATTTCAGGTTCTATGCAACATTTTTCTTATACAACTCCAAGAATTAACACCAAACATGTCAGGAACAGGAAAATAAGTGGTAGTTTGTTGTTTGTTTGTGTTCGGTTATGTGAGTGTTTAGATTGATTAGTGGAATCGCAATGATCTCATTTATTCAGGATGTTTGTGGGTAAATTATGAAAGAAGACCAGTGAGTCCTGTCCCACATGAGAACTTGGCTGGGCTCGATCTTAGTTAAAATAAAGTATTCCTTCAATTCACAGTTGATTTTAGGCTATATACAAAAATATGTATGTTCCATTCAATCCATGCTTTAACTTAGACTATGTCAACATTGGGTAACTGCACTAGCTCATTTTCATTATATGGAATTAAAAATAATCCATTTCTCCAAAGCTGAGTTTAAACTGTTTTCAAGAGTGCAGTCCACACTCTATTTATACATCTATGGACATATATATATGAAATATGCATATATGTATGTATGGAATAGAGATACATCATGAGATATATACTAGTGTCAAAGATAAAAAGAAAGGTAAAAAAAGCAATAGAACCAGAAAGCAATTAAACAAATATTTGATTTTGATGTGCAGAGCAGTGTAATTAGGTATAAAACAATATTGACATCTACTGCCCCATGAAAATTTTTGTATACAATATTTTATTTTAAATGTCATTACCTAAAATTAAAAACCTATTGACTTAAAATATTTTTGAAAATATATTGAAACCATATATCTTCATTTCTACATTACTTATTTTTATAATGATATGTGAAAGGTTTGTAAGTGTTACCAGTGATGGATAGTGTATTAATTTTCTAGGGATGCCCAAATACCACAGCTTAAAAACAAAACATAATTTTCTCAAGGCTTTGAAGACTAGGAAACCAAAGTCAAGGTGCTGGAAGTCTGGATTTCTTCTGAGGACTCTTCCCTTGACTTATAGATGACCATCTTCTCACTGGGACCTCAACTGGCTGTTCCTTTGTCTTTGTCTTATGCATGGCTCCCTCCACTTAGAAGAGCTGAACACTTACAGGCAGCTTCCTGCCTTCCTGCCCTTCCATGGCATTGCCTAGTTATCAGAAATCCTATCAAAATAAAAGCATACCGCTTTTCATATAAAAGTGAGAGCTAAATGAGGCCCTATATTTTTAAAAGCTGTTTTGCTGGCACTTTTACACACACTCCCTATGTAAACGTGTCTCCACAGTTTACACTTCATTTCTCTCTGCCGGGCGAGATTGAGCTGTGTCGTGATAGTGATCAATACCCAGGATATGTACACACTGTGTTATAACATCACCAATTAGTTGTAATAAATGTCCAGTGCACAAAAAATAAAAGAGAGAGAAGGGCCAATAGCAAGGCAGTTAGTAACATAATTCATTAGGCAACCAAAATGAAGTGTGGAAGGGAGGGAATCAATCAATTTTGCCAAATGTTCAAAAATTTAGTGAGTGTCATCCAGTGCATTTTGTCTCTGAGCTGCTTTTTAACCACTGTTTGCCCCATTCAATACTGATGTCACCTGACTTTTTCCAAGATCATCTACGTGTTTCATTTGGTTCGGTCAGATGTTGTGGCCGTTACTCTTTTCTCTATTTGCCTGGATATTGAGCTTGTTTGAATCCGGATCACTCAAAACTAAGCTGCGAGTTTCTCCTTATCCTTGAAATAACCTTAATGAACTCTGATCCTGGTTACTACTTCAATCTCCTCAATCAAAAGCAAGCAAGCCACTGATTTCTCCTGATTATGAATTCAAGTACCCTCAAGTTTTCCTGGAAGCTCCTCAGCTGTTCTTGTCAACAGAACTTTCGTTCTGGGCAGGTTCCATCAGAGAGTCCTGGTCTTCAAGAAATGCTTCTAACTACGCGTGCCCTGAAAGACCACCACGAGGTGAACACAGTAGCAATTCGTTGGCAGCTATCCAAGGTCCTATTACTCAGAGTTCTCTCTGGAGCAGCAACATTGTAACGTCTAAGACCTTGTGAGATGTTCGGAATCTCAGGTCTCACCCAACACCTACTGGATCACAATCCTCATTTTAAGAAAACATCCTCGTGATTCAGATGCATTTTAAAATTCGGGGGGATTTCACCTCTGAGGGTGGACTGTGCTCCTCTGTAGCTTAGCATCTCCTTGAACATTTCTCCCAATTCTGTTGTTTAACCCTCTGGTACCAAATACCTGGTTCTAAATACCTGGTTCACAAATATTTCACAAAATTACCGTGTCTCCCTTAATTATTCTCCTCTCTTTTCAAACTTCTTTGTTTTATTCAACCATTTCTCTTATATGTGTCTCCAGACATCTTGAAAACTTAGTTATCAAGAATATTCTGTAGATGATCTCTAACTTGTCAATATCTACAGCAAATGCAGAATTCTTTTCTGCCTACTGCACAGAGGAAAACACTAAGATGCAAATGCAGGTGGGAGACAGGCATGACCAATTGCACAAAACCAGTTTGCTTATGTCTTCATAAAGGTGAGAAATCAATTCAATTTTTAACTTTTCTCAGAGAAGTGTTGCCCAACAAGATACAAAATGATTAATGTTGACCTCTTAAAATCACTAAGGTATAAAGTGAAACAAAAATTATTAATACAACATGTGATTAAGTATATCTCTCTCAATGAATCACAGTGACGGAATTATTCTAGACTTTACCTGCAGGAGTGAAAAATGAGGTCATTAGTAAAAAGCAAATGCAAATACCCTCAGATTCTGGAACATTTCTTTTTAGACATTAAAATGGGCATTTACAACTTGCAGACATGCACACACTTCAATTTTAAAAAATATATCTCCATGGTAAATAAAGTTTTTTCCCATAGAGATAGTTCATTATTTGAAAGCCTGAAATTAATTTTAAGTGTTGGAAACATACATGATTATATTACAAAATAAGTAAAAATATCCTAAAATGAATGTTAAAATATGAGGTATATTAATATGAACATTTACAATTATATATTTTCTATATATGTGATTGATTAATTGTAACAGGCCTATCAAATGAACACTCTAAATTCCAAAGTTACCTCTTTTTTTTTTCAATTTTTTTAAAGTGGGAAGGTTTTGATATTAAAATAAAATTTACATTCTGAAAAAGATGTAAATAATTGTGTTCTTCACACACACAACACACACACATCTGGAAAACCAAGTGAACTTATAGATATGATTATAGTTAATCACTTAGAAAGTACAGAGAAGTGACAACTTCAGTTTTCAGTTGGAGATACAGTGGGTTAGAACCTGAAAGGTGGGCTGTGGAAAGTCTTCTGTGAACTTTTCTATAATCAATGGTGAGTCACAAGGGTTACTGAGACACAAAATTACGTGACATAGGAATAGAAAACTTAACTTGGTGGAAAAGATGAAAAGACTTTTAAGTCATTCAGACCCAGGGAAGCTAGCCAAGTGATAGCTGTATGTATCTGGTAGGTAACCTATGTATTTCCCTGGTTATAAATTTTTCTATATAGTGATTCAATTCTCCAAAGTCATGTTATTCCGATCCCATTGCTTTTTTAGGTACATTCCTTAATTAACTCAATGCCCTTATTGTGACATGACTGATATTAACTCATAATCTAGTATCAGAATCTTTACTGAAAACTATGGCTGATCAAGCCTTGAAAATTCTACTTAAATTTAATTATCTCAAAAAATTAGGATATTCTGATGATTCCTACTCATCTACTCTAACTGGAATGGGCACTGCGTTTGCCCAATTGCCTGATAATTGAATAAGTCTAAGGAATGAACTCAATTTAATTGAGAAAAGGAAAAAGTAAAGGGAATCAGTTCATTAATCCAAACACTAAAATGAGAAAAGAAAGTCCTCTGTGCCAGAAACAATAAAATGAAATGTAATATCATAAGAATAAAGAGATAGAAGGCGTAACCATTGATTTTATTGAATTTAACAATTAGAGAGGGTGAAAAGCTGGAAAACAGCTAATTAAAAATTTTAATGTGTTTTAATCAACGAGAAACGTAAGGTAGGAACTTAATTAAGACTAGGATTGGGGTGGTGGGCTGGGATGGGAGTAAGAGACAGAAAACTGTACAAGAACAACAACTAAAATTAAAAAGAAAAGACTAGGGTGTGCAAATGTGCTTCTAGGATGATTTCCAAGGGAGGTAACATGTGTGATGAAACTTACTCAGTGTGGAGGGATTTATGGGAATTTTTTCAGTCTGTTTCTGATACTCAAAAGAATGCAGTATTGGTTTAGGGGTTTGGGGAGGGGACTGCCCCCTTTTCCTTACACTGTCTTCCCAGGATCGTTCAGCTCTGCATTCCTCAAGGGCACCAAACGGGTTAGCGATAGTACAAGAATCATGTTGTGAGGTATTACTCTACATCTTTAATATTCTCTTTGTGTGACAAGGACATTGTTGCTTCTCTGTTAATTACTCAAACCAGTTGCATCAGAACAGATTTTTTCCTTTAACTGGAGCAGGAATCTGTTCACAGAAACAGGGGAAATATGTGATCTATAACTCGTTGTTTAGGCTTACTTAGTTCTATGTATTAAAATATATATATATATATATATATATATCATTTACATGGTTAAACATTTTATTAATTCAAATAAGTTAAAAAGCCTGTGCTTTTTTTTTTTTTTAGTTTTGACTCTGCAGCGAGGTAAACAGACGAGGGGACTGACCAAGGTCAAAGGTCAGGCAGGAGTAGCAACAGCACATGATAAGCTTTACTTTGATGCCACTTTGAACAAGTGTACGTGAGCAGCAGTCCTGGTGACTTTTCAGAGGCCACCACTGAAAGGAGAAGAAGGCAAGGGATGTCTGGGGGCCTCTGAGGGGCAGCAGTGTGTACCAGTGTGTAGGGGGTGTTTTCCATAACCCCAGGTTCATCTTATTTGTGGCTTGCAGACGTTGGGCGTTCTTTGTGGAGTACGTAGAGCAGGAAGGCTTTAAATATCTAAATATCAGCTCATTTCAGCTATATCTAAAGCAACTGGATGTGCAGAATATTGAAGTTGGCCTTTTGAGTGAATGGCCCAACCTGCCTTGAAGAAGTAAACAATATAGGGCCAATGTACAGGGTCCCTGTTTAACCTATTTATATGACAGGCATCTAGAATATTGGCGAAGATTTAGCACACCTTCTTTCCAGTCTAAGAGAGCAGCTGGCTTTAATGAATCCAGTGGAGAATTTACCTAGTAGGGAAACCCATCGTTTATTGACAATAACATATTCATTTTGTAACTTAAACATTTTATTGCATATTCAAATCCTATAGTCTATTTTGGGCTTCACTATAGTCTTCCAAGTGTACTGTTTCCCACTTTCTGTTTTCTTTTTATCTCACAGAGTTAAAAAGATCTGCCTACAGTAAATACAAAATTCATTAAGACAGGAGTGATTTAGCAAAATGATTTTGGAAAGATTATTTCACCATTATTTCTTCATCTATGAAACAAAGTAGGTAGACAGGATCTCCAAGGAGCCTTCTGAAGTTAGGTGCAATGATTAATATTTTAATATTTGCTTTACAAGGCATCCTAATGTTACATGTACAGCATTAATTTGCTTAATAAACCCTTTTAGTCATAGAAAATATAATATTAAGATTCAATTTAGTTCAAGCTGGTTTAATTAAAAGAAATAGCGGAACTATTTCTATAAAATGCCAGGTGAAAACTGGATGTAGGGTGCATATTGAAGTGTGGGCATGGCCACTGTTTGTAACAGGATGCAAAGATCACTATTTTCATTATCTTCTGTTTACCAAGCATTTTCCTACAGTGTTTTGTGACAATAGCCTTCTTCGGTAGGTAGCACTTATTTAATATCAGGGATGAGGAAACAAAATATTAAATATTAAATAAAATTAATTTAAATATTGAATATTAAATTAAATTTTAAATATTCCTAACTTAAGTGGCATCTGTTTAAATATGGCCTCTAATGCTTCCTAAATATTGTATATACCCAAAATACTACATAAATTTGTTCTACTCACTTTTGAAACACAATTATGATAAAAAATATGATTCAAGGACTTACTACATTGAAGTTAAGAGATGAATTTAGATGGTTCAAACAGTAAAATGAAGACCTATTTCATATATACATCAAGAATTTTTAAGTAAGTCCATTAAAAAAGTGATTTTTCACTAGAAATATAGACAAGTAATATAATCCCTAGCCATACTTCCTCATATCCTTTTTTAACATAACACAGGAAGAAGTATATGTGCACTTGGACACATGCCACCAGCACACACAGCCGTCTCACGACGACGACGCTCCATATGGCAGAACTTGAAGGACAATGAGTGTGACTTCTAATGTGCTGTGTTGAGTCCTGGTTCAAGGAAGTTAAAAGACTTTCCTACTTTGACAAGTAACTAAGTCTTCTTCTACTATAATCATTTTCCTGTTTAAAAAACTAAAAAAGCCAAAAACACCAAATACACGAATAGCAATTAAAATGTGATATTAAACATTACATTTCTGGTGTTAAGGCCATCCACTTTTTAAAATGTTGCTGTAATGATTATGGTGATCATATAACTTATCCCCCAAAGCAAGACCTTTCAGAGATAAGGGGGAAGCTTACAGTAATTTTTGTTTAATGGATAGAGGTGCTCCTAGGAAAATTTGAGAAATGTATTCACCCTAATTTAGTAGGCTCCAATTTTTGTATAGGATGCGCTAGAAAAGTGTTTCTTGCCCAGATGCACACAAAAAGTATACTTCAGTCCTTTGTAAAATCGTTTTCTATATAAGTCTAAATGGAGAAGATAGAGGCAAAGATGGCAGCCATTTTACTTAATATAAAACCGGGTATTTGCAAAAGTCACTTTATTCTAATATGAGGAACAATATGGACTCTTAAATCTCTTTAATAAAAACTCTATGGCTTCCTAGGTAACATTTTTTTCTTATGAGTCAGAAAAGAGCTTCTTTATTTGTTTATTTCTACAGAAGCAGCTAATCAGTGATGAATATCCTAAACTGACAAAACGCACTCTGAATTTCCCAGAACTTGAGTTTCTTAAGTACGTTACTTACTCTGATTTTAGATCACCACATTTATCTAGTCTTTTTTTTTCCTGGAATTTAAAGACCTTGGTGGCTTGATCTGTGTTTTACTCATCCTTTTATTTTCCACAACATTTTCTAGAGTCTTGCACAAAATATGCATTTGAATAAACATTGTTTCATTGGAAATAAATGGATTGATTAAAGCATTATTAAACAGGTTCTATTAAGGCTATGAGTTAATTTAACATATACTGTTAAATAATTTCTAGCTTATAGCTTATTTGATTTCTCAATTCGCTCAATAATCTATTTCTCAATAATCTAGATTTGCTATACATACAGTTTGCCCTTACTTTAGTCATTTCAAAATTAATGTTAAAAAAAGAAGAAATTGTAAGACAGGGTTCATAGTTGGCAATAGGTATGCAAATAAAAACTATACCATGTATATTGTTAGTTCTAAAATACATATGTTGTACCGTGTGTCACAAAGGTCAGCAAACATTTTCTATAAATGGTCAGATAGTAAACCTTTGTGGGTTTGAAATTCATACATTCATTGTTGTAACTACTCAAGTCTGGCTGCACTATGAAAGCAACTGTATCCCTGGTTGGTGTGGCTTAATGGATTGAGTGCCAGGCTATGAACCAAAGGGTTTCCGGTTCAATTCCCAGTCAGGGCACATGCCTGGGTTGGGGGCCAGGTCCCAAGCTGGAGTCACATAAGAGGCAACCACACATTAATGTTTCTCTTTGTCTCTTTCTCCCTCCCTTCCCCTCTGCCTAAAAATAAATAAATAAAATAATTTTAAAAAAAGCAACTGTAGAAAATGTGTAAATGAACTTGGCTGTGTTTCAACTAATCTTTATTTATGGACACTGACATTTGCATTTCATATAATTTTCACATAGCATGAAATAACATTCTTGTTTTTATTTTTTTCAACTACTTACACATGTGAAAACTATCTTAGCTGGCCGGGCATTCAAAAACATGCAGCTGGCCGGCTTTGATGTGGGGACCACTGATCTAACGGCTGGGGTATCAGGGAATGCCATTCTTCCTCAGTCACCCCCACCTTGACAGCCAGAGGTACCTCTGATTCACACTGGGCTAAACTACAACTATGAATGAAAATGATCTTCTGTTTATTTTAGCCACTGAACAAAAGCCGAGATGGAATAAAAGCTGAGGATTGCTCACTGAGAACACAGGCTTATGAACATCTGACATGAGCTTTCAGCCACATGCCTGTGCATTCATGCAGTCCTGGCGAATACAAATAGGAATATACGTTATTGCTAACTGAGTTTAAGCCAAAATGTAAATTTATCTTTCCACCCATAACATTAATGTTGCAAAAAGACTTTATATTCTAGCCCAATTGAAAAGGAAGTTGAAAGAAACCTGCAAATACTAGTTATATTATGAAAGGAAGATTGATATTACTTTCCCTTTCAAAGATCTTATTAATTGTAGCCTATTAAAGGAAAGAGGCACAGCAATTATTTTCATGCAAAGAAGGAACTGATAATTTTAATGTAGGTTCTCCTCTTCATATTGTCTAAAATTTTATTTCTCTTGTTTATGTTTGACACTGGCCAAATCCTCCAGTCAGGTTTAATAACAATCACAATGTACTAATTAAAGATGAAAAGAAAATTAAACCCTTAGGTCTATCATTACTTGTACTAAACTGCAGCATCATTGGCATCTGACCACTTTAAATATAAGAACGAAGGAGTCCAGAATCCACAAGTGATGCTTGTAAATATATTTAGTTATTCCCATCCAGAGCTGAAGTGTTACTGAAGTGTTACACAGATTTTCCCTATTGCTTTGTGGGATCTTGGCTATAAATGGCTTGTGACCTTCTTCATGAATCCCATGCATGAAAATCACTGTTCATTGACTCTTCCTTGGTTTTCCTTGGGTCAATTTGTCCTGACCTAAACATTTACCTCACTGAAGTCTGATTTTATTTCTGACCTTTTCCCCCCTTGACAGGGGATGGTGTTTTCACTCTACCTGTAAAATACCATTTTGACAAGGTCCATTTCGGGCAAATATAAAGGCAGCGAGGAAGAAATTTTTACATAGCTGTTTAAATAACTTTTAATGGACGACCAATATACTTCACAGAAATCCTTGATGTATTCCCAGCCATTCAGAAATGTACCCCACTGAGAGTTCCCTATTTCAAAGGAATGAACCAAATTTGGGAGATAAACATGCATGCCAGGCAAACAGTTTGATATTCTGAAGTATACCTACATCAAAGTGTTTTATGCAACTTTAAACAAAAACACCTGCAGAAGCTGACTTGTAAAATGTTTGTTTTCCACAAGGAAACACTAAGTGAGAAAAGAGAGATGCAAAAAGTATAACAATTCAGTTTAGTTAAACACAAATTATAGTCTTTATGCTTATATATGTGCGTGTGTACATATATATGCATGTGTTTCTTTATGCATATCCATATATATTTATGCAAAAATGTGATTTCCCCACACACAAACTTAGTAGCCAGAGGAGGATGATCACAGGCGAGGCCTATATTGGAGACTTCAGATAGCAAGTAGAAACAATAATTATAGACAACAGCAGGGGAAAAGAGCAAAGGCCTGAGAATCACAGAGGAAAATAATCAGAAAACCAAGAGATAAGTCAAGAAAATCTAGTAAACACACAGCAGGAGGAAAGAAAGAAATGAATGGAAGTGAGATAGTAATTATTCCAGCAAAAGAAAAATAATGTCCTTGAGATAAATAAAGATCTGAAAATGCAAGGTGGCATTATGCCGGGTGGGACTGATGGCAAAGCTACACAAACTCTGAGAAATTAAAAACCATGAAGGGAAACCCTACAGACGCCCATTCAGAAAAACAAACAAACAAGCAGATAAAAAACCAAGCCGTTCAATAAGTAGGTTTCACCAACACTGGTACCCAAAAGCAGCAGATAGTATTTCCAACTACGGAAAGCAAGGAGCTGCTCCACCAAACCCTACAGGCAGCAACGATGCCGTTCACTTCACTGAGTGAAGAAAGCTAATTGGGATGTATGAAGGAAACACATCATTCCCTCCAGGAGCTGAGGGGAATACTTGAAAAGAATCTAGCCTCAAGAAAGCCTGGAGAACACATGGAGGAAAGAAATCCATGGTGAGCAATAAACTTCAGCATATAAATAAAGTCCAAATTAATACAGTGTGAACTGTAATTCCAAAATAACTATTGTTGGAAAAGAAAATGCTTGCTACAAAAAGAAAAGTAATAATAGCTCATCTAAAAATGCTATCATAACTAAGGAAAACTTTGGATACTTTGATAGAATAAGGGTGTTACAAGAAAGTAAAATTGTTCTAAAACATCCTTTTAATTTTATTAGAAAGGGGCAATGGAGAACACAGTAACTTGGTATGGATATATATATATTTTTTTCTTTTAGATAATTGTATAAATATATGCAGAGAAAGATAGGAAAAGAATCAATTAATGAAATGGAAAAGTGCAATTAATCCCCCAAATTAATTAGTTAAAAAAGGCCAATGTACTGAAACTTGATCAGAACATAAAGTAAGGGTAAGAAGAAAAATTAAAATTCAAAATAATAAACAAGTGGGGATAGAAGTAAAAATATATATATACTTTAATTCTAAATGTGAACTGGCTGAATGATCCCATAAACAGATTGCCAAACTGAAATTAAATAATCACTAAACAGAGTAAAAAAAATCCTATTATCTAAAAAATGCAAAAATTATATAATGTAGACTAAGCAAAGAAACTATACAAATAAAATACTTTAAACTATTGTATCTGAGGTGACAGTTCATCAGAAAGATTCATTTTAAGCAGCTGGTTCGCACGATGGTGGGTGGGCAGCACCATCAGGGCAGGCTGGTGGGCTGGGGACACCAGAAGAGCTGATGTTCACAGTCTCAAGTCCAGAGGCAGATGGGGGGGGGGGGCAGAATTTTTTCTCCCTTATGGGACTTAGATTTCTTTCTTAAGATTTTCAACTGACTGGATATGACCCACAGATATTGTAGAGGGTCAAATGTTTTACTCAGAATCTGCAGACTTAAAGGGCCACTCATATCCGCATGTATAGCAACACCTAGACTGCATTTGACTGAAAACCGGGTACTGTATCCTGGGCAGCTGACAAGTAAGATTAGGCAAGTCAGTCAAATGTTGGATTGAAGCTGATATATGTATATAATGCAAATATATGAGACATAAGGTTTTCTTTTTTTATGCCTAGTAATTTTAAGTGTGTTGATTATATTACTTAGCTCCTCTATGGGTCTTATCAATTACGCATTTACAAGATTTTTTTAAAACTGAAAGAATTATGCAAAAATTTTGTACTATATATTTACTTTTCCAGTTCTTCTTATTTTTAGAATACATTTTGAATTGGTGGATTTTCTATATACAAATGATAAAGTATCATATAGTAGTATATAGATATATGTTTTGTAAGTACACATACACACTCACACACATTTTATTAGTCGCTTTCGCTGGTGAGCTCTGACTAATATATTGGCCAAAGAAAATCTTGACACAATTTTTAAATCAAAGACTTTATCATCTAAATCTCTATAATATTTTATTTTTCATAGCATTTTAGATAATTTAGGAAAGATAAGCAGAACATCTTAATAGCTCGGAAATAATGGGAAAAGGAGGGCTGAAAACAAAATGAAATATCAAACAATCTGGGAAGCAGTGGAAATTGCCACGTTACATAAATTAATGGCACAGCAATATCTGCACTGAGAAGAAAAGATGAAATAGTCTTACAAGAGGTGCTAAAGTTTAAAAAACTCCCCTTTTCTAGTTAAAAACTCATTTGCACCTTACCTTTTCTCCAAGAGTAGCATAGCTTGCCAATATCTTTTTTCACTTTTGTGCTCCATGTTGTCACTCTGGTAAGTTTCTCTGTATGTAGGTTGTACAGAGAAATCTGATGACCTATGTGAATTTATTTACTTATAATAATAATCCTTTTGAAAAGAGAGAGAGAGAGAGAGAGAGAGAGAGAGACAGAACTGTTTGCAAACAGGGATGATTCCACCTAAGTAAGTACTACCTGGATTTATCTCACCACCACCAACTGACCATGTGACACGAGCTCTGTGAAATGTTCATAGTCATTCTCTACATGTGAATTTGGAATTGGAATTCAGAAAAGCAAACAATTCACTCTTAGTACTAATAGAGGGTGTATGTGGGAGCTTTGCAGTAGTCATATGCCCCTGTAGGCATTAAAAAGCAGAAGTAAAGGAAGAAAAGGTACAACAAAGAGAGACAAAAAAATAGTATTTCAGGTTCCAATTTGTTACATTTTTACCTAGATTATATTGTATATTTTAATTACTTCTTAGAAAATTATATTTTGCTTTAGGAAAATTGGAGTGAATTTCTATCATTTGTGACCTAGAAAATATCCATTAAAACCACAGTATTCATCCCATAGTCTGTAATGCACTTCTTATGCCAGGTACAGATGTCAGTACTTTGAACATGTGTATAATCTGAAAAATGTCAGTGTCCTTAGTCAATGTGGGCAGCATAAAAGTGGAGTTTTGTATTAAGGACCAAAATTATTATAATGCAGAATACAATAGACATATTTTGGAAAATTAAAGAGTGGTAACTCATTCAGTTAAAGGGACTACAAAATACCTCTGAGCTGAGACGACATGGGAACTGCATGTTTGAGCATAAGTGGCATTTAACCGAGTGAAAATTTGGGAGGAAGACATGCCGGACAGCAGAAACCTGCACAGAGGCCCAGAGGAGCAAGAGAGAAGGTCATTTTCAAGCATCTATAAATAATCAAAAGTGTAGGGAGGAGAGGAAGGCGTAATGGCAAAAAGAATATAAATAAGGCAGGCGACAAATTATACTCAACCTTTTCCTGAGTGTGATGGGAAGCCACAGAAAGATTTAAAGCTGGGTGGAACGATAAATTTCACACTTTAGAACACTCTGGAAGCCCTTTGGAGGATATGGAGTGGCCAAGAAAACATGTGAACAGAAATGTGGACCCCGTTTGAACTTCAATGAGACTGTGGTGAGTAGCTGAGCTAAGCAGAGGGTTAGATGGTGAGAAGGGGAGGGGGGACCAGGAGATGACTAGGGGTCCCTCCACAAGCCCCGGTGGGGACCCTTTCAGAGCCTTGTTTTGCACTTACCACACCAGTGAAAATGTGAAACGCATGCATACTGTTTGCGTGGGAACCAATGGGATAGGACGTGTCAAAGCACCTGGCAGACTTAGAAAGCTATAGATGCCTCTGGAAATAGTCTTTTTAAGCTCAGATTTATTATTAGACATGGAACAGTCCTTTCAGTCACCCCAGTTCCTGCTCGCTCAGTTTTTAATAGGGGAACAGGCTACCACCCACTCATCGTAACTACCCGCCCCCCCCAACCACTTCTCATTCCTGCGCTACCTTCCACTTCTGACCTATGCCTTCTTTTTTTTCATTTTCTCCTTGTATTTCCTCAATTCTTTCCTAGAGACCCTTTTCCAAATGGCTGATACAGGCTAGAAATAAGAACTTTTATTGTCGAGGTCAAATGCGTCCATGTGTTGTGTTTGAGTCACTTGGCACGATAGCCCAGGCACTGCAGTAATGAGACAAACTTGGCCTCTGTCCCCACTAAGCCCCTAGTCCACCAGGTAAGACAGGTGATTACAGGAGTGATGGCGTGTGCGTTGTGCGTGTGTGTCTGGGTGTGCGGGGGAGAGAGAGAAGAGGCTCTGAATTCCTGTGGGATCGCAGCACAAGAACTTAATACACAGCTGGGAATATCCGCCTTCATGGGAGAAATGACACTGAGGAGAACTAGCCTATTAAGAAGGGTTATTTAGGAACCACTGGGTGTTGAGGGCATAAGAATTTTTTTCCAGAATAAGAGAAGAACCTCTTTCAATGTCCTGACACAGAAAATCACACAGCAGCTTCCAGGAACAAGAAGTTCAGTTGGCCCGGAAAACAAGTTGTGGAGAGAAAATGACAGAGAGTCACAGCTGTCAAGTACATCAAAATTAGCATTAGTACTGCAAAAAAGATACTACCTTAAGAAATGTGGAGTGATACCAACATACATTTTAAAGCAAAATGCCATGTGAGAAAGAACATCTGGATCACAATATTTCTAATTATTATCACATCTGGAAATATGGGGAATATGAAGCCGACTCGAAGAGGAAAGAGAAAATGGTATTTTTGTAGAATTAAGTAAGTATTATTTCTATACAAGAGTACTACTGTCTGGTTAGATTTTTTGAAAGACAATGTGCTGACTGAAAAGCTGATTAAATGGGTTGGAATAGCTTGCATAGGGAAAGGGACACACTTGAAAAACACGATTTTAGCGCACTTCAAAGCCCTCCCAGACTGTGCTATGATCTCCTTATATACAGAGGGTGCCATGCTCAGCAGTGACCTCAGAGAAAACAATCGAAAGGCGGAAGCTGCCCTAGGGGCTGCAAGGCAGGAGACATCATCTCGACGTGGCATGACCCCCATTATCAACAGACCTGTCACTCACACCCACTCAGGAAGCTCCTGGTAGCACTTAAAGAAGTTGACAATTATTGGGGTGAGTGGAAGGGTCACATTACTTGTAAGTAAATTGCCTATCAGCCTACAATGGTAGAAACTTCTCAAGAAATGATGCAAAGGTCAAAAGGAAAGTGATGAAAAGTCCACTGACCAACAATACTGTAAGATATAGACAATATCTCTTTTAAGTTATAGCTCTTTGATGTTTTCAGGGACTCAAAAATGTATTAGGAAATCCACAAATCCCTTTGTTCGGAAATAAGGCAACTGGAATCATTAAAACCCATTCTAGATTGGGAGGGCTGAAATTTAAAATTGAGTGGATCCATTTATTTTATGTATTCATTCATTCATTCATTCATTCATTCATTATATCTGTGCTTACAATAAAAGAGCTATTTTTGTTTTATTCAAACAACTAGTTGGTATAAAGCAGGGTTTATTAAGAACAAAATAATACTATGCTACTGAAGTTCAAAAGAGAACAAATAATGTTAAGATTTATGAATATTTAAAAATTAGGAGATTCATACCTTATTTTTATGTTTAAACCATCCAATGAGATTTCAATAAATTTAAATGTTTTTTCAATATTTTATTCAATTTTTACTTCCTTCATTTGATAATAAACCTAATTGACAACTGTACTTTTAACATATCAGTAAAATACTTAACTATATGCATCTATACTAAGGTAAAATAAACACAAAGATATACAAGATCTATATATTTTATAGTTCTGAATTATTAGTACCATTATATTTTTATGATCTGTAGGTTATTGTTATTGTCCTTTCTTTTGTCTTCCCACTTCTTCTAAAGGTTCTACCCCAATTATTCCAACGTGTGTTCGTGGGAGAGTTTCCCCACCACACCAAGCAATTCTGCAGCACCAGCTGGTTGTTCTGCACTTCAGCTCAGTTTTGAACCAGCTCCCCAGAGACAGCGTCTGATTCCTTAGGGCGAGGGCTCAGCCCCATGAGACTGCCCTCCACCCCAGAGGCCAGTCTCAGCCCAGGTTATAACCCGTGCTTCTGACCAAATGGCTGTCAATCAGAAGTTTCCGCGCCCCCTCCTCGGGTTCGCTTACTTTGCTAGAGCAACTCATAGGAAACCAGTTTACTCACTAGATTCCTTGCTTTATTACAGAGGGTATTAAAGGATACAAATCAACAGCCAGATGAAGAGATACACAAGGCAAGTTTCCAAACAAAGGAGCTTCTGTGCCTGTAGGGTTTGGGCCCCGCATAACAAATTATTGTTGTTTTAAACTATTAAATGAGAGGTGACTCATTTCACAGCAATAGGGAAGCAGAAGAAACGTCAAGTTTATGTCGATATCCATAGGCACGAAGGCCGTAAAAATGAAGCGACTCTTCTCTCCAGGTTTTCATAGTCTAGTTGAGAGAAAGTCATGAGTACATTAAAAATGACAATTGAATGCAAACAGAGAACAGCAGAGTGAAATGCATGACCCTTGGGAAGCCCTGAGGACCACTGGGAGACGCAGGGGGCCCGGAGCACCCCTGAACATCCCTGCTCAGTGTGTCAGGTATACATTTCGCAGGTTTTGTCCGCAGCTCTCAAGAGGGTGTGCATGTTGCTTACTCTGCTTGGACTAATAACATTCTCTGCCTCTGAACTGGTAGTAGGATCACGCCCTCTACCACCACCCATGAGGCAAGAGATAGTCTGACTCATCCGTTTGTAAGTCGGTTAAGAAAGAGTGCAGGAGTAGTCACAGGTCAACTTCCGTAGTTTCTCAGGTCTATGAGGGACGGAACACTCCATTTTCATGGCTGTATAGGCTGCTTATCTGACTACTGGGCAATTCAAACTAACTGCTTCAAAATACAATTTTCTGAACAATATTTTTAGTGGGAGATCATGATTGGAATTAGTGATGGTCTAGGACAACACTTAGATTGCTAAATAAAAATTTGATTTTATATTGTTTGATCAAGTGTTTCAACAAATAGCTGAAATATCAAGTTTACTTCATTGCTGATATTTTAAAGTTTGGCTTATCTGCAGCTGGGTTCCATCTGTTGGTATCCGAATCCACAGAGGGCCTTCTCTCTGTTCTGGGTTTCCTTAACTTTTAATTTCCATATGAAAAGTGTATTATCAAGTTTCCTTCAATGGACTGGCAAGTTTTCAATCAGTAACTGACAATTAGCATTGGCTTTTTGAAAAATGTGATCCTCTTGCATTTCGTAATATGAATCATCAACTTAAAATGTAGACTGTGGTAACTAATTAAAGACAATTATATCAAGTAAACTACTTGTGTTTTCAGAACAATATGAAGCTGGTTTCTTGTTCTACAGAATCTTTTTTTTTTTAAATGGCCTAAGGTCCTCCCAACGAAGGTACTAGAGACATGCACTGTCATCGTTGTCTATGATGAATCTTAACATAATTAATCTCTGCAGTGACACTGTTTTCTGAAGTGTGTGTTTGGATTTTCAAATATTTAGTTATGAATTTCAACATATGTTTCTTAAACAAGTTTTGTTGCATAATCACATGCAAGATGTTAATGTATTTCAAAACAGGAATAGAACTGAGTGCTTTAAAGTGTCGTACTACGTTTTACAAATTAAACAGAGTGGCACTGATTTGTGTCTCAGTATCATCCAGTAACTTACAGGAAGAGCTATATCTAAAAATATTAGTTTCCTGACTACAAACCAACAACATTTTTTACAGATGTTTATTTTTAGCTTTTCAAATTACAGTGAACGTTCAAAATTGTTTTGTGTTAGCTTCGGTTCTACAGCATAGTGGTAAGACAATCAAATGCTTTATAAAGTGTTTCCCTGATATTTCCAGTGCCCACCTGGTACCATACATAGTTATTACAATATTTTTTACTATATTTATAATTTTAAATTATTTTAGTAGAAATTGAAATGCTCTTCTTTCTCTTGCACATTTTTTTATGCATAGGCCTCATATAATTACTTCCGATGATTTCACTCCCAGCAAAAGATCAGTGGCCTTCAGAGTGTGGGGAAGATTACGAGAAGGAAGAGAATAATGTTTACTTCCCAGGAAAGAATGAACTTAAATGCATAAGTGATTTACTAAAAATATTGCACTATTTTATTTTTCATGTAACCTTTTTAATGTCAAAGCACAAAGAACAAAAGTGCACTAATCTTAAATTTACAGATCAATAGATTTTTACCTTGTAAACACACCCAGGAAGCATCACCCAGATCAAAGATCAGACATCACTAAATACTCAGAAAACACCATGGGCCCGCTCCCTCTTACCATGTTTTCTTTTTGTCTCAGGCATATAAAGTATTTTAAAAAATTGCAAGTAACCCATATAGCATCAGCTCTGATATTATATAACATATGTTTTTAAAAATCATACAGGCCATCTGATCACGCATTTGTCTTTAAAGCATATGGGAGATGGTGGTGCGAAGATTCAAGAACATGACGAGTGTTAACCCTAAAGTATTTAAATATACTGCTGAGCATACGAAGAGGGGTTTTGAAAGAAATATTGCATAATCATAAAATAGCCACAGAAAGAATTGATTTTCATGTTTTTCCAGCACAAATGGAGAATAATAAAAAAATGAAACCTTGGTGGAAAATAGAAAAGTTTATATTTGAACCTGATACTCCCTATAGTTTTGTGTGGCTGGTTGTCTTTGGTGCTTTTATATATTTTTCCTTCAAAAAGTTAACAATATCCTCTTAAAAGGGTAGTGTGAATTCTACCTTTTGTAGAATTTTGCATTGAAAATCATTGGATATGTATGTTGCTATAAATTGGTGGCCTGCTTTAAGAAATAACTATATGTGGATACTATAGTTTGTGATAAAAAATAAACAACTTCAAATGCCATTATTATATGGAGCAAGAGCATGTTGATTTTTCAGTAGCCAAACTATTTTTATTAAAATTTAAACATCGATGCTTATTTTAAAACCAGTAAATACATATCTAAAACTATTGTTAAGTTGTACTTGTCATATCCGAAAATGTGCTTAAAATATACATTACTACAATAAATAAATCTTGGATACTGCACTCCTAAAATATAAGAAAATCTTAGGGTTTAAAATTAACAGCTAAATTAATAAAGTCATCTTGTACTCTAAAAACTGTTCAATTGTTATGCTAATTCACATACACAGAGAGAGCTAGTACTGTGTTCGGGGCACATTGGGCTAAACACACACCACACTGGGGCTAGTCCCTCAGTAAACAATGCCCAAGCCCCTGTGATTAGAGGCACTTCAGTAGATACCTGAGTATTGAGCCCTGGATATTGAAAATATTGAATACATGTATGCTTTATAATGGGCTACAGATAATTTGATAAAACTATGTTGTTGTTTTCATACACACATAGAAGAGAGAGAGAGGAGAGAATGAATGGACATGACAGTCCTGAATTTCTTGCCCTGTATCATCTACCTGCCTGGGAACAAAACATTTTTCATGGCTAACTGAAGTTCATAGACACTGCTAAAATTTTCCTTCTACAACCAATTTGGTACATTTTGTGGTTGAACTGACATTGGTCCTGTAGGCCTCATGTGAGAACTCACCTTGAACCTCAAAACTTATCCACCAGCTTTGACGGTTGTGCTTCACTGGCCAAGTCCCAATTTCAGGTTCTCTGAAGAGGAGGAGGGTAGGTCTTGGTCTCAGCTGGTAGAGATGCTCCACTCTAGCACCTTGAAACCTCACTGACCTTTAATGGGAGATGCTTATTAACTTTGAAACCACCATGGTGGCAGCCCATGGAGCCAGACCAAGGGCACTTCTTCTGTGACATCTGCACTCTCTTTAAAGCTCTCCCTCCACCCCTTGGGGGCGCTACTTACCCTGAGCTACACTGAGCCACACTGACCTACAGCCTGGAGACAGGAGACCACACCTACTCTGAGTAACCTTGCAGCCAGGTTCAGGCCTGGCCTTACCTATCTCAGTCCTCACCTGTCACTGCTCTTAAATATGTCTTGATTCCTTACTATCAGACTGAGGATCTGTATCTCTAAAACTAAGAATTGCACTTCAATTTAGTTTCATATGAAAACTTTGATTTGCAATATTTTTTTTTTCTTAAAGCTTTTAGAATTTCTTTTGGTTGGGATTAGGCCATTGTTAATTCAGAGCTCACAGTGTAATTATTAGCTGTCAAATGGAATGTTATTAAGGTTGTCACATGGAATTTTAAAAATTCATATGGTCTTAATAGTGTAAAAAGAGATGCTACTCTCAAATTTTAATGCAAACGCTACACTGAAAGTAAAGAAAAACTACTTCACTTATATGAGCCAGTATACATATTTCATTGATAAATAATTTTAACATTATAAATGTTATTGCTAATTTAAATACAGGATTCAAATTATAATCACATTTTTCATATATTAAAAGATATTTAATCTTTCTTGTACTCACAATTTTAATGTTAACTAACTATGTGGAACTGTGAATTTTAATCTCATTCTTAACAGTTGAATCCTGTAGTTTAGTGTTATATTTTCAATAAAACCTATTTTAAGTAAATTAGTCTGATTTTCAAAACATTAAGACAAATTGATCCTTACATTGAAGTCATTTGCAAACATTTTTCTGTTACATAAGAACTTGAATAACAAAATAGATTTTTTCAGAGCTAGGATAATATACATGATATATAATTCTAGATGTGTTCAAATCTAATGATGCTCTTTTACCTGAGCAACCTAATGTTTAAAGGTATTAAATTTTCTTTTAAATTCATAAATGGGATTGTGGCATGTCACAATGTTTAGATCACTAGACCATAAGGATGTTGACATACTAAATAAAGTTTAGATGAGCTATAGAAGGAGAACTAAATATATACGTAATAATTTAGTCAACCAAAATAGTGGTTGTATTTTCCTTTGGGAAGCCAAACTGATAAAAGTGTTCCTTCCATCTGCTCCATCAATTCCCTACTGGCAGCTAGATTGAGAGGCAGGTGGATAACTTTGCAGAGGACACAGGATGACAGGTGGGCTTAGAGTCACGGACAAAACCTTAATTTCCAGGTATGGAGAACAAGAAATCAATAGAAATGGCAGACAGGGCTTAAATGTAAATACTCTTAAGAGTCAGTTTTGCAAACAATGGCATATCCATAAAGAAATGGGAGCTAAAAATTAGTACAGTTGCTGAATGCTAAAACATTTACAGCAACGGAGGCAGGTCTGTAGGACCTTAGTAGTTTAGGCTAATCACTGGAGGGACACCGTGTATTAGTAAAGCAGAAACACATTTGCATGAAGTAGGAAATAACCCATGTCAGAAAATAAACTTTGTCCTGCTGCCTTTTATCCTTTTGGATGTTTTGCTAGTGATTTGTCAACCTAGTCACCAATTTAAAGGGGTAAGTGGGCACAGTTTCTAGAATTTTCTGATATTATTATACCATGTGCTTCCTAAGTGCAGTCCTGTGCTCATACCTCTGCCCTCAGGTACTCTGTTGTTAATTTCCTGAAATAATCTCCACTCTGTAGGTTTAATTCATCATTCCAGTAAAATCCTTATAAAATCTGTATTGCAGAACTTGGCCTTAAGTCCTTGTTTCAAGATGCCTGATAAGTGTCTCTGCAGGGCATCTTAAAGAAACCTGAAACTTAACATATTTTTACTAAGTTTCCTAATTTAAAAAAATGTTTTAAATGTTCTTAAAAGTGAAAGCACAAGAAAGTAAAGAACATTGTCCATTTTCACACTATCTGATTCAATCTGTATTAATATCATGGTTTAGTTGCTACTAGTTTTTCTACTGTTAAGTAAAATTAGTTGTTTTATAAAAGTAGTATATTCTTATTACCACATTTTCAAACATTACCAGAAAAAGCATGAGGAGATATATGAACCCCAACTGTGCCATTTGTAAATATGACCCAACTTAGGAACATTACGTGAGTATGAATGCAGAGAACTACTGATTCAAAATTTACCACCAGGTCTTTACCACGGCCACTCCCTTTCCAAGTTCAATATTTAAATTCGTTTTTATTTAAGTAAATATAGCGGTCAAGTAGGTAATCTTCCAATTCGCCCCAAGAAGGACTCAATGGTTCTTCTGCTGCAATGATTAAGCTGGTTAATATTTAAGAAGTCTTTCTGCTGATTCTATTTTGAACGGCCTATGTGTTAGGAAAGATTTCTCAAGGTAGTTTCGCCCTCATTTTTGTAGACATTCCCACATTACCTTTGACACTCACTGTGTTTACCTTTTTTAAAAAAAGAAAAGAAAAGCGAGACCAGTCTATTTCCACCTATGTAATCATTTGCTTCTCCAGTTTACCAAATATGTTTTTTCTTTTTTCCATCTGAAACTTGTTGTTGTATTGATATGTCTCAGTTTTATGAAATTCTTTAAAACACAGTTCTCTTCTTGATATCCAGTTGTTTCTTCACTGTAAGAAAATGTATTTTGTTTTCCACTCCGTATTGCTGCACTTTAGAAACACATTACGATATCCTTCTGTTTGTTTTAAATATTTTCTTGTTAAATGTTTTTGCAATTAGAATCACCTCAAGCCTTTCCACTATGACAACAATTTGATTATTAGTGGTTTATCTTCTCTTTCTTCTTCTTTCTAACTTAAAGTCCAAAGTGGTGTGCGTTGAGTCTGAATTTTATTAAGTCTGAAATCCCCATTATATCTCATTCTGTTGTTTAATCATTTAGTGTTTGAGCTCGTATTTTACTAAATTATATTCTCAACACGCTGGTTTATACAACAAGAAGCTATTAAGAGGATTGTGCTTGCCTCTTTGAACAGACTTCTTAGGCTTGGGGATACTGTGTTTCTATTTTACCTGCTTTAACTTTTTGCTTTCATTTACTGGCATATTTCCTTCCCTACCTGCTATTCTTTATGTAGGCTTCCATATTCTGGTCCAGTTCTGGCCAGCACTGAAATTTGCTTTGATGACTGTGTGTGCATTCTTGTCATCCTTCCCACTGCAGCTGAAGTCAGCTTGTCTGCCCTCTGAGCTGTGGTCTGAGGACTGAATATGGCCTGACTGGATGGTGAGAGGAGGTGGAAATCGCTGCTGAGTAGGTGAAGCTGAAGTTGATTTAGGAATGAATGGACTATACTCATTTTTCTGAGAGTTTTAAATATATCCGCATGGAAGTGCATTCCCCATAGGAGTCAGGGGCACAGAAGGGAGGACGATTTGTATGTGATCCTGATTACTGTCACGGTTTCAGGTAGTCCTAGAGGGTTGGCTTCATCAGACAGAGTCACCTCCTTCGTTTTTTCCCCAGACTACCTACTTATTCTCATCAGTTGTTTCCGCTAACTTGCAAATGAAAACAGAAACACAAACGAGGTGCTTTACAGTGTGCTTCTCCCCAGATTTGAAAACATTAATGAGGAGTCTTAGGGTGGTACCATGACCTCAACTCTCTGGTACCAGTGGGTGGAGTACTGTGCTTATCCCCTCGTTAGGAATATTTGATTACTTTGACAATCAATATTTAAAAGTACAAGACATTACAGTACAATATATAAAGTAGCATTGATGTAGATACGGAATTTTCAATGTCAAATTTCTATCATTTAAATACAAACAATATTATTGGGTAACCATGGATGGGAAATTTTACTGAAAAGTCAATGTCTGGCAAACAACATGGTAGCCATTTTATATTTACAATCTCATTTCATCCTAAGAAAAAATTCCTATAGTCACATTGTATTCCAACTTTATAGATGTGCCTGCAGAAGCTCACAGAGCATATTAGAAAGTGATGCAGCTATTACACGGTAAAGTGAGTATTGCAACTGAGTTCTGAAGGGCCCCAAAATATATCTGGTCTCCAGTACCTGCTCCCACATTAGTGTGGCCCTAACAAGCCTCTATTCACCCACTAGGAAGTTGTTGCCCATAGATGTACAGAACTTTGGTGTGCTCCAGACTTCAGCAAATTATACAAGGAAAGTGCAAAATACAAAGACACACACACACACACACAATGCTCTTCTCAGAATCATTGCATCCACTTAAGAAGATTTTGCTACTGACAAATTCATAGCTTTGAAACTATGAGTAATTGTTCCTTATGTTAGAACAGTACTTGTCCCCTAACCTTGAAGTGGTGTTTACTGAGTCTAAGATGCACTGAGTCCGATAATGGGGGGCTCATGGTCACGGCAGAATTTCCAAGCAACTGCTTTAAGGTGGGAAGAAGAAATCATTAAATAAATGGATAGTGATTCATAACATGAAGCAATGAAACATTGCTGCTGGCTGCCAGACATGGACAGCCATCGATCAATTTGACACACAGCAATTAAAACAAGGTGGCCGTAATTGAGCAAGTGTGTCAACCAGCTTATAAGCGAAAGGGCAGAAGCACAAATAGTGACAAGATCTGAAAAAACGGGGCCTTTTCATTAATCAAAGGACAGGTTCTCTAATTATACTCCGTAATGCGTTTCCCAGATAATGTCTTTTTATTGTTCAAGTATCATATAGGTCAAAAATATGTATATGGCAGAGTCGTACATAAATAGATAGCCAAGCTATGCATTGCAGTAATGTTTTCTGGGCTTAACCTTCATTCTCTTAAAACATTACTGACCAAACGGGAGGTGGAAGGGGAGGAGGATAGTGGGGAAAAAAGGGGAAGGGTCATCAAGGAACATGTATAAAGGACACATGGACAAAGTCAATGGGGGGTAGGATTGAATGAGAGAGATGGGGGTGGGTGGGGTGGAGGAGAGTAATGGAGGTTTAACGGGGACGACTGTAATAGAACAGCAATAAAAAATAAAATAAAATAAAGCATTACTGAAAACAAGGGTGCTATCATATGAAAAGGTTCATGCAATTTTCTATAGCATTTACGCAACATGAAAAATCGAATCTTTCAAGAATCAGGATGCTTCTCATAGCACGAAGTACATCTTCAATCAGAGTACTGTGAAAATTGAGAATTGTATAGGGTCATGCATTTAAACACAAAACACATAACTTGTTTTACACTGTTAATCTTATTCTTTAATATATAGGAAGGTTAAGAAAAGAAGTAGGGGTAATTTTATTAGCCCAAATAATTATAGGTTATTTTAGTGCTTTTTCTGAATTTTATGAAAACTTTGTGGAGACTGAAGTCTGAGGATAAATTAAAATATTCAAAATAATCAGTTCTACGTAATGTTTCTCTCTAACCATGTCTACACCAGTGAAACACCACACTGACTTTCAGTCATGTTAGCTGCTGGTTTTAGTGCTGTAATATGTGATGATGAGGCAGAGAGTTAATGTCAGTCACGTGTCAATTACTTGTTTCATATCAGAGCAGATACATAGGGGTTTTTAATTAGAATGAATATTTTCAAACCTTGATATATAATTTAGGAGGAAAGATACTAACAACATCTCTGTGTTTTATTTATTTGCGAAGATAATTATACATAGATCCAGTCTGCAGATATCTGGAGTAGTTTGCTTGTGTTGTACGTAGTTTTAGGTAATGGATGTACTTGCAAGTTGATTGGCATCTGTAGCTGCTAATCATCAGAAATAGAAGTTCTTAGAACCAATTAGGTTAAGATGTGACCCGGATATTCTAAATCTATCTAGAGTTTAATCCCCTTCACTATATAATGATTCCATCCTAAATGTCAAAAGAAAAACTTCTACGGAGTAAAACAAATAAGCGTAGATTTGGAATTAGGGTATGTGGATTTTATTTTTTATGAAGAGACTTGAGAATGAAGTCATTAACTTCATCTTTCAAGGAAGCAGGAAATGAGCCAAAGAGAAGCCACATTGTACCACCAGTGCCAAGGAAGCTTTTGAATTACACAACTTTTCTCAAAAAGGGAGGTAATTGAATTTACTCAAAATATGAATGGTCCAAAGCATGCAGCCCCCAAAGAATCAGTACCCCCAAGTCATGAGCAGAGGGTGCAAACTACTTCCTACGGCTTTTTAGAAATATGGTAGGTTGAAAGCAGAGATAGTAATCAAAACTTATTACCAATAATAAAGCTACCAAAAATTAAAAGGCTAAACTGAGAGGAAAAGTTTAGAAAAGAAAAATGTCCTAGACTTCCCCCTCTTTATGTTAATGAGCAAAAGTTTTCCAAGATGAAAATATGTGAACGTGTATGTTTCCATTCTGTGTTTCTACCATAAGAAAAAGTATTTGAAAGGTAACTATTTTATTAACCCAACAAAGGCAGTGACATTAAATCTTGCTCAATCTATATATCCTATATACAGTCAAAGACTGAAATATTGGGTGAATTTGGAGGTGGGTAATCTGCATGATTCAAGCAATTATTGTTAAAGTTTTACAAGTTGTCTACTCAACACTGAGACCCTGAATAAAAACAAGTAAGCTTTATTGGTTCATGTGATCTTCCTCTTCCTAATTTCACTGCACAAATGCTCAATTTTCACTTTTATTTTTCCCATGTTTGCATATTTTTATAAATACCAGCCACTAGAGTGTGGAGAGGTTAAGAGCCTTTTCTTTAAATCACATAAAGGTGATGTCAAAAGGGCATCAGAAATGAGAAAGCCGGGCACATTTTGAAATATTGAAAACTGTACTCCTAACCTGTTCTGATAGACACATCGGAAAATATCTCATAAATGAAAATGACATTCCAGAACAAAAGACTGTCACTTCATTCTTTGAAAAATAGCTGCCTAGCTTATCTGTCTGTCCTCACCCGCACAAGTGCCTTCGTCAAAGGACAAGATACACAGTGGGGGTTAAAAGGCACATTTCATATTTATGCAAAAAGTAAATTTATAAAAATTAATATAGTGAGTTAAATGAGTAAGAAATGTACTCTTCTATGCAACATGAAATTCACAGATATAGTAAGTGATCTAAGTAGTCCCAAGTTTCCCAGATATTTGTATTTTTTCCCAATAGCAAAAAATAGATCATTTATTTTGAAAACACTATAAATTAAAAAAAAAAACCACACATACCTACAAAACCCAGACTTACTGATTTCTAAAAAACAATCTCTTTTAGCTGGTCCAAGTCCTCCTTTTTTTGTTGTTGGCAATTTTTTCTTGATCCAACTCCGTCACTAGTTCCAGGACTGTGCAGATTTTCTCTATCTTCATGATCTGGTTTGGTAATTTATTTGCTCTGTTACACGAAGGACCCGTCTTGAGTCAGGATCTGCTTCTCCTTGTACTTCCATCAGACAGTTTTCAAACTGTGCGAGGGGGATCCAAACCCCCCCAGAATTTATTTATAAGAAATTGAATATTTATCCTTATATGTTTAAACTTCAGTCACCTTCAAAGTATCCCCCATGGCTGGGGTGAGGGGTAAATGCAGAGAACTCTGCTTGAACAGCAATAAAATAATTTAAAAAAATTAAAAAGTACTCCCCATTTGATGCTCCCTGTAAGTACCCCCTATAAAGACGTTTTTTCTTCACTGCTCTAAACAGTTTTTGAACTCATTGATTTTGATGCTTTATAGTGCTTCTGCCATTTTTTTGTTTCACCTCTTCCACAAAAGCAAAAAAGTTTCCCTTTGAGGAGTTTTTCCATCCATGGGAGCAAAAATAAAAGTCACTCAAGACAAGATTGTGTGAATAGGGAGGGTGGGGATGGAGGTCCTGCAGTTTTTGATCAAACGCTGCTGAGCACTCAGCTCAGGCTGGCAGGTCCACTAATATACCACCCACCCCAAAATGGGCAAACACGGAGTGTTCAAAAAAACCTCACTGCAGTGGAATTCAGCCTCTCACAACACCACCAGCTAGCACACTGACAGACACGGGTTCCTGGAACACTCACCTAGTGGAGGAACCCAGTACTACTGGCTTGCCCTCCAGAACATAATTCCATTTTTTTGGGGGGGTCCCCTTCATATTTGCATATCTCAATTCAATTACACTAAAATTATTTTTAATCCAAAGTGCATCTTTTATTTCTTCCCCCAATGTAAATTATTCTGCCCTTGTTTGTGTAAAAATATATGCTGTCCTTTTAATTTTTTTCCTTGTTTATGACTTGAGCACCAACTTTAAGCCATCTAACTAAAATTTCTTGAAAGACCGAACATAAAATCCCTGTCAGGGGGTAATCTGAAGTTATTGGAAATGATATGAACCTCAACGCTCGAACTTCCCATGGCACCCTGAAGGGTTTGTGTATCCAGGTAAAGAAATCGCGTGCTCTTTCACAGTATAATGAATATTCAGTTGTATTATGCTGTGATGCCTTGATGAGCCTGTGTGACATACAGCCATTCTAATGTGTTAGCAAAATAATTATGATGATAGGCTATCTATGGATACGTATTGTTTAGATGGAACAAAGGACTTTACAAGAAAGGAAATGGGATAAAACAAATTGTGGATTATTTAGGAAAAACAGAATAAAAATAACTGGAGAAATGCAGGCTAACATAAACAATGAAAAGGAAAAAAAAAGTGAGTCCCAAAAGATGTTGATAGGAATAAAAATAGAGACATTTAAAAAATGTAAATTTAGAGTTATTGCTTAATTTCCCTGTCCATATATAGCTTGTTTGCTTTTGAGAAGCTCTGCAGTATTGCTGAGTGAGGAAGCCCAATGTAAATGAGGCTATTGGAACATAAATGGAGACCTAAGAGGTGATGAAAATGTTATGCTAATATTCAAAGAGGTCTCTGAAGGTTCTGGAAAAGAAGCTCATCAGGTTCAACATACAGAGTTATCCACTTGGTCCGAGAGACTAGACAGAAATTATACTAAAATTAAGGCAAACAGATTCCTAGTACTTTTTAAAATGCCTGTTTCTATGAAGTGAATGACAAGTTTTTCTAAGATAAGATTTCTCAAATAGCATAATTCTTTATTCCTATATAAGTATTTAGTATAATCCATCATATCGAACAGGCATTGTTCTCCTTTTCACTATTTGCAAACATTTAGTTTTGGGAATATAAACTCAAGTGAAGAAATTATCAAAAAGGTGGTTTTAAAATAACAACTGTTTCACTATGTGTTGAATATGGCAATGATTATGTAATTTTTTCATATCTAATCAAGGGCTAGTCGATATCAGAAGCTTTCTAATATATAACATGGTCATGGATTTATTTTGCATTGGGAAATGTTTTTTATTTGGATAATACACTTAGCAAAATGTACACCTAGAGATACACATACATCTTAGTTATGTCAGTCAAAATTCTGATAGTTTCCATTTTGGATTTACCTTGGCTTCATGGACCATTTCTCAACTAGATAAGAACTATAACAATCACTTAAAGGTTATATTCATAAAATACAAATTGCTAAATTAAAAATAGTTTATGCATTATTTTGAGCTTCCTAAATTATTAAAGGAGATTAAGTGCATAGGTAATATTATCAGGGTAAATGCATTTTAACTCATATTAAAACATTTTCATGTCTAATGACCCTAACATTATTCATGAAAATGATAAAAATGATAAAATGATTGAAATATACAATTTCAATTACAACACGATAAAATAATTAAAGAAAAAACTGAACATATTTCTTCTATGTAAGAAATTCATTATGAAAAAATAAATGAAACTCAGGAACCCAGTACTCAAACTAGTGAAGTATGCCATACTTTCATTTCACCTGGAAAATGAATTTTACCATTATGAATATTGCCATTACGAAATAATGCAGTTTTGTCCCATAAATCATTGTTTCTCACATAAGCAATTACGCTGTTTATTTCACTCACATATGAGCTACAAATTCCAGCTTGTGTCAGTAAGGAAGTGAGAAGTCAGAATTCCATGTTTTTAATCATATACTGACCCAATCTAAAAAAAATTGAACATATTTTTTCAGTTTCATGTTAAATATATATAAAAATAAGTAGTAAATATTCTCGTTGAGAACGATTCCTGGTTTTGTTAGTGGTGTTACTTAAATAATTCTTAATAAAGAGAGCAAAGGGTCGTAGACATCGAGCTTAATAAACTGGGAAACAGCCTCTTTGCTTCCTCAGGAGCTACAGGTACACAGGACAGGGGACCACCGGGTTGTTTCCGCAAGGGGATTAACAGCCCTCCCCACCCCCGATCCCGGTCCACATCACCAGCGGGGAGCAGGGGAGGCAGGCACATGCACAACGGAAGTCGAAATGGCACAGAGGGGAGCTTGACCAAAGAGGCTTGTCAGTGTAACCAAGGGAAACTCCCGAAAGCTTGAGAAGTCGATTGGTTATTTTGAAAAAGCTTCTGGTCTTTTCCAAACCCCACCTAATATAATCCTGGGGGAACAAAGAAACTCTCTCTCTTTCCATGGCTCGCACGCACCCCATGCATTCATGTGTCCTCCCTCCATCCCCACGTGGCCTGAGCAGCCGCATGGCTGATTACTGCGGAGACTCCACATGCAGGGTCCAGGGCGGGTCCTGGGTACGGCAATACTGCAACGGACTGCGGCTGAAAACACACGTTAAGCCGGCTGGGTGCTGGACTGGACCGAACAGAAACTCTGGGCAGCGGCCTTCGTTCTGGCCTCACTGAAGACGAGATTGGACCTTTTCCATGGCAAGAGGGATGGAGATGCATCACTGGGAAGTCAGGAGGGGAATCCCCTTAATTTTTCACCTTCAATAAAGTTTACCACCATCCTCCTGTGCAAGTCTCAGAAATTGTTTTCCTGGCGACACTGCAAGAATTCCACTTGCACCTATAACAGTTTAAGTACACAGAAAAGGCATCGTACATCACCAAATGCAGCACATATTTAATTAAATTTATTTTATCTTAATTCCAAGAGTACCTCTGATCCTGCACAATTTACCAAGATTTAACTATTTTGTCAGTATTTATTTTTGAGCAATGACATTTGAGAAATTTATCTGGAAAACTAAGGTGAAGTAAGTAATCAAGATAATCTTTACCTTACTACTGAAGTTTATTACATAATAAACAATATTTACAGAGATTTATTTAAAAACATATTATATATTATATATAATATATATATATATATATATATATATATTCCTCAACTAAGAGACAAGGGAATTCAATTTGTTCTTGAAATATTATTCTATCAAAATCTTAAAAGAATTATACAGATGACCCCGTTACCCCATTTTACCTGACATGGGGGTTTAAAAATGATCTCTTCCGATGGTATCCGATGGTCAGAGAATACAGTGTGTGTGTGCTTTCCGGGAAGAGATATTGAGGTAAACATTTGGGTGCAAATAACTATTTTGGTGTAGAAATATGAGATGTTAGAAAGCGATAGGGAAGAAAAGGCGGCCGTAAAGGGTGTATTACAGTCAACTATCACAGTGGGCAACTGAAAATTAATCTACTGAAGAAGTTCTAGAAAGTACTATAAAATCACACCTCAAAATTCTCTCACTTAAGGGACAAAGGAGCTGTATATTTTTCCATCAACTCCCAGATGGGGGCAAATGTCACTTGATGTTGCTCTTCTTAGAGGCTGGCCACTATGTGGTTCTCACAATTTATATACATGTACATATATAACACAATGGTGGTTTGTAATCACCCTTGTTGCTGGGGTGTGTGCTGAGTCTGCCCACAGCTGATATTCTTCACATTTCTCTTCAGCTTGTACCAGATTTTCCTCTACTTCATTCAGTACTTAAGCTGCCCCAGAGTACTTGCCCAGGGTGATAAATCATACTTTTGTGGCTGAGGGTTCTGATCCTTTGGTTCCCGAGTCTTACTCGGATCATGTTTCCTGCAATTACTACTTAAGATTTTTGTCTCAAGGGACCACTGAGAAGGACTTTAAGAGTCTCCTTGTCCCAGACGTACTTCCCCCTCTACACACTACGCAGTAGCAACCTTACCTCCTCATGATAAGAGTAGTAGTCACCCATCTCTGCCAGTATAGTAACTCCTCTTTGCTTATTGTTTTACTGCCAGGAGGGCCTCAAAATACCTAAGTTGAGTCAATACATTTAAGTTTGGAAGGGTCCTTAATATGATTTTGAGTAAATGTGTCCCTCCTCTCAGAACCAGGACTTCTAGTTCCAAAGACCAAAAGTTGCTCAATGATGAAAAATTACTCTGATGTGTCACTGGGAGCAATGGTGAGAAGGTGCTAAGACAAAGATATTCTGTTTACTGGGGATATTGCAGGTGCTGCAGCCAAAGGATTCCGTGAACGCTGTGCTCAGTTTGCATTGGGGATTGCAATGCGCCTTTTCCAAGACACTGGTCATGACCCACTGTAATGACTCACTTAATTTCTCAGCCCTTGAGTAGACTAGCTGTCCCAGACACTGCTCACCAAGAAGGAAAATGCACAGCCACATCTGTGTCAAAGCAAAACTTGTGCAAAAAGTAAAAGGCAAGGAAGACCTTATTTAGGATTATTGCAATAAGGAAGGAGATTGAATTCAACTCCACTTAAACAAAAGATGAAAGAGATTTTAAGCATCAGGGTGAGCTAGTGGAAAAGTATTAGATGACTTTAGGGGTAAGGTTATGTCCAGCATGTTGAGTTGTTCCTGGGTTTGCCTATATTTTTTTCTCATTAATTAGGTGATGTGCTAATTCTTGCCCATTGAAGTTAGGTCCCTACCCTTTCTTAGAATCTGGGAAATAGGGTATTATCTCCTTTGATGTTTACATTTCAAAGAGATGGTATTCAGGTCCTTGAAAAATACATTTCCTGAGTTATAAAACTAGCCAAAAGTTCTGAGAAGATTTACATACATTTCAAAGAGACAGAAAAGGAATTTACAATTGAAAATTTTCTGAGGTAAATGCTCTAAGAAAAGGCAAGATCAAAAAACTTAGTCACGAAGAATCTTGTCAAAAGTTTAGTGTAGCTGAGGGGAATTTTAATTTCATTTTAGTTACCCAGGGTATGTATCAATCCAGGATGGATGAATCATTTATCATTCAAGGACAGAAAGGACCCAATTTATTACTCTATCATATGGTGACTGGCTGAACTCCTCAAAAGATAGGGCCGTACCAAGCACTTAACTTTAGTCTCCAGCGCTACGTGGTTGAACATTCAGCATCCACATACCTGGTACAGGCTCACCGAGAGGACGTCCACAGTGTTGGGCTCAGACGTGTTGCCACGCCTGCTGCTGTGGCACTTCCTTTCATTTAGACAACGCGCAAGCACTGTGGTGGCAAAGGACAGAATATTTGTGTCATTTTCGGGTTTTCTTTGTGGTCTTTGGTGTTATTATTTAAGATTTTAGCAACGCTACAATAAATAAACATGGGCTATATTTTTGCTGACTTATACAGGCCTCTCTATAGGACTAATTTTGCTTGAGTTGCTGGGACCATCAGAACTATATTGACATTGTGTAGATAATTTTTATCAAGGAAGGAGATATTTCAAATCTGGGCTAGCTACATTCCCATTAAAGGTCATGGCGATTGTCTGTTCACTTTGACCCCTGGGGCGTAGATCTTCCACGTTCCAACTCAGTGTACAGAACTTTCTAACCCTTAGTATCCCTAGACTCCTGGGATCACATCCAATGATTTTTTGATGTTCAGTAACATTCTTCACAATAGTTTAAACTAAAAAATAACCCAAATGTATACAAGCAGTTTAATGGATAAATAAATTGTAGTATATTAATAAATTAGACATTATATAGTCATGAAAATGGGGATGGACCCACAAATATTATGTGAAGTAACTGGAATAAGACCCCCAAAACACACACTATTTGATCCCATTTAAAAAGCAAAATGCAGCACAACTACTCTATCACGCTAGAATTCAGGATAGTGGTTACTTTGGGTAAAGAAAGAGGGAGGGTTGGAAGGGACATGAAAGGGTCTAGAATGCTGCCAAAGCTCCATCCTTGATCTGTTTGTGATCACACAGTTATTTGTGAGAAAATCATGGAGCCATACAACGGTATTCTATATATGTTAGTGTATGTATATTATGACTCGCAATGAAAACTAAGAAGAACGGAAACCTAAGATCTCATAGTTGTCTACAAAAATCATTATATCCCAAAATGTGGTTAGACTTTTCCCAGTACTTAGTAAAAATATTTTACTTAGTAATTTTTCTTTGTTCACCCAAAATAACATCTATTATAAGAATAAAATAAACAAGTGTAGAAAATTTCTTCTGATAATAATTTCTATTAATTAAATATTCTTTCTGATCATTTGCTTTTTCCCTGGTCATGGAGTTCTTTTTATTTTGTAGGGAGTCTCGCCTGGGGACATGGGGGAGGTTCCACTGTGGATACACATGGCTGCAGACACTTGGTGAGAAGCCAAGTGAGACCAGCAACAATGTGGGCGGATCCCACAGTTGCAGAACTAGGGTGTCCAACAGGGCTCTGGATGCTCAAGCTCGGCTTCACTGGCAGCTCAAAGGCAGCAGTGAGAGAACATAACAGGAGTGAGGGAGGGGAGTTAACTATGAGAGGTCCCTTCAAATGTGAACTAGGACCTTGAACTGCCCTGGTGAGTATCAGGAGCAGGGGCCTGATCAGCCTACCATCGACTCAGGGCTCACCTGGCCATACCTTACTTGGCTATGGGGTTTCTGAAGTTCCTGTGGACAAACAGCCTTGCTGCCCAGATCCTCTTCAGTACTGAGGAGTTGGTTGTATTGGCAGGTGCTCGGATCATCAAAGTCCACCAGTCTGGATAAGCCCAGGGCAGAGTGTTAGTCTTCCCAGGATGATGAATGAGACAGACACCATAATTCCCCGCCCACTGGACTAGGCCAGGTAACCCAACTGAGGAGACTGGGACTCAGAGCAGGTGTGGTTCACACCAAGCAGGAGGCAGTGGAACGATTTCTCTTCCATGGCCTAGAAAATGAGCTTAGGTTTCTTCCTTGTGAGATCCCCCTCCTGGATTTCTGCACAGGCTAAGTCCCCCAGTTATTTTGATCAAAAGGATAGTCAATAACACCACGGGGTGATCCTTGAGGAAGGGCTGGTACAGACCAGCCAGCTCGTCAGGTATGCTGTACCTGCTGGTCACTGGGTCACTTGAATTTCAGGTCCTGTTTTCCCAACTTGACAAATTCATACGCAGCCACGTCCATGCCAATGACAAGGTTATGCATGTGTCCAGCTCTATTCTCCAGGAGCCAGTCGGCCTTCATCCTGGCCAGTGCTGGCATCTTTCATATATGTCTTCTTGATAATGCTGTCCAGGTTGTGATAAATCTCCGTTCCAATGCACACAGGTTCCCTAAAGTTTATTGCAGCAACAGGAAGGAATATAGTCTCCTTGCATGGACATCTTGAGGCCAGCATGAGAACTACCTTTGATCACACTGAGGGAGGGAACTGGCAGATGATTCCAGGACCATCTGCCAAGTCATGGCATAGTGTCATTTTACTTTGCAGCAAATAAAGTCAAGCAGCCCTTTATATTTGTATTAGTTATCTTAATATTCTCATCTTTTAAATGTCTTTTTAAATCTTTTCCCAATTTTCTAGTGGGTTGTCATTCTTTATTAATTGATTTATAAGAGTGTTTCATATAATCTGAAATCAGGTCCTTTGTCATATATATGAATGACAACTATTTTTCTCTTTTTATGGTTTGTGTCTGTTAATTTTTTGATAAGATAATTTCTTATTATAATAACCTTTTTGTTTTAGCTTTTTGCATCTAATATCTATGATAGATATTGGCTATAATTATTCTTTCTTTTAATACCAGTTTTAGATTTTGTTGTCAAGAATATGTTACATTTTAAGTTAAGAAGGATTACAATTTTATTTTCTATGAATAATTTTAAGTAAGATTCTTAGAATTTTTTACTGAAATATTTGGAAAAATTCACTGATGATGACTTCTGGTTTTGGAGTATTCTTTGTGAAAATATTTTTTGAATTAATCCTCACTTGAGGATATGTTTATTGATTTTACAGAAAGAGCGGGGGCAGATTGATGTAAGAGAGAAAAACCCATTGGTTGCTTCCCACACACATCCTGACTGGGGACTGAACCCACAACCTAGATTTGTGTCCTTATCGGGAATTGAACCCACAACGTTTTGGTGTATGATGCTTCTCCGACCCTCTAAGCCACCTTGCCAAGGCTGTAAAAGGATTTTAATATCATATTTTCTATTCTTTCTTGTTTCAACTTTGTAAATCATTTTTCATGGACCTTGCAAAATTGTCAATATATTAAAACATGTTTATAGTATTCTATCATTTGCTTATTATTAACTGTAAGATCTGAGTGATGTGCCTTTTTTTATTACTGCTGTTTTTATTCTTTTTTTTTCTTGACAAGTCTTACCAAGGTTTTATTAATCATAAATCATTTCAGAGAACCAACTGTTGGTTTTTTTGGATTTTATATATTTTAGTCTGTTAGTCGTGGGAGTAAAAAATATAAATTTCCTCCTACCTTCTAAGTTCTCTTAGTTGGACCAATAATTATATTAACATGATATAGATTAATAGGAGCAGATGCCCAAATTTATTACCTATGTTTGTGCAAAAACTTCAAAAGAACACAGGACCCCAGGGTCTTGGGCATTGGGCATTTGAGGCTTATATACCAAATTGGACAAAGGAGAATGAGAGGGAAAATAGGCAATTCACAGGTAGATGAAGAAGAGCAAACATGTGGTGAACAAATTCTTTCTTGGCCAACGAGAAACAAGGAGGCACAGGGAACTTTAACAGACTTGCTTGGATCCTCCCTGTCTGCCACACTTAACTCGTATATGTCAATGTGAATGTGCTAAAGTGAACAGCTAAGGTGAAAATGCTAGGCTCCCTTCCCAAGCAGAATTTCCCATCTGCCTTCCCTTAGGCAGAAAAAGGGGGAGGGTCAAAAGTTCTTGTTCAGTCTTTTATTTCTTAAAAATAACCAGCTTAAAATTAGTATCTCAAAAGGCATATTTTGGGGTGGCAAGCTCTGGTCCCCATCACAGCTAAGACACAAAGTAACCACAGCGAGGTTAGAGCAATTCGGGTAGACCACCTCTCTGGGGTGATCAGCAGTAGCTATGCTTTCCACAGTCATTTCAGTGTTAACTACCAAAAAACGATGGCTTTTGCACCAGAAGATAAGTATATTGGAGCTGGAAATTCTAAACGAAAACTGAAATGAGCTGATTCTAATAATTGCACAATGTGTTATCCACTTACAAACTTTAAAAAATTGTCATTTTTAGTGTCTCATGTTGAAAATAACAACATGAGAAACTCCATGCTCAGAATGAACCAAGGTAACTTTTAACAGAAATGTTGAATTATAGTTTGCCTAAGGAATACCAGGATTGCTCACGTCTGCATATTTAGATTACTTGTATATTTCCACAAGGTTTGTGCTGTAATTGGAACATAAGTAACGTTTGTGAAGTGTTATCTGTCAGAGCCTGAAGAGACCCAAAGAGAATGTATGCCATTATGCAAAAATCACTAATTAAGTACAAGTAATTTAGCAGATAATTTACATGTTCATTTTATAATAGAAATTATTTAGTTTTAGGGTTCTCTTTGTGTTTCTAAGGTAATCTTGACCCAAGGGATCACAGATTGTTAAGAAGTAGAAATTACAGAATGAGACATATGTTTAACCGACTCACGCAGCTTTTGTTGTGACTCACGGTTCCTCTAACAGTAATTGCATGAGGACAGCCATTTTTGTTTTAACTAAATAATGTTCATTACTTCTGAAATCTACTGTCACTTGACAACATTAATGTGGAAAAATTTTCCACCTTCTTGATTAGCTCTCCAAGGAAATCTAACAGCTTTAAATTAATATTGATCAAACAGAAGCCATCATATCCATCAAAATGGTCTTATAAGTATAGATAACAGGAAAGTAATACTATTTCAATAGATTCTGGAGAGAAAAACACCCTCCTGAAATACAATGTACAGGCACGCCTCGTTCCCTTGCACTTCACTTCGTTGGCCCTCGCCAGTGCTGTGTTCTGTGCAGATCAAAGGCAGGATGCCCCCTCCAGCAAGAAGACTGCGACTCGCTTTATTGCAGTGGTCTGAGACTGAACCCACAATGTCTTAAGGCATGCCTGTAGACATACTGTAAATTATTATAAAAGTTATTCCTGTAAGAACAGCTGATTTATTCGATGGTTATTGAAAAGCACCATGTCCATTGATAAGTCTTAAATATTTCAATTTTAAAGATTTGTATCTTTATAGATAAATAGTGGCCATATTGTGTTAATGATTGTAATTTTAATGCTGCAGCTTTGGGGAAGAAAAATAAGTAATTCGACTTCTTAAATTGATCATTCTTATCTAAATGACCTGAAAGCTCTCAAATTATTCTGTCTTCTTTTGGTTTAATTTATTATTATTATATTTTTTATCCTCACCTGAAGACATTTTTTTCATGGCCATTAGAGAGAGAGGAAGGGAGAGAAACACCGATATGAGAGAGAAGCACCCATTGGTTGCTTCCTGCACATGCTTGGAGCAGGGACTGGCGCCTGGATGGGGATCACGCGGGCCTGCACCCAGGCTAAAGATGGAATCTGCAATTTAGGCATGTGCCCTCACCGGGGATTGAACCTATGACTTTGGGTTACTGGACATCGCTCCAACCAACTGAGCCACACTGGTCAGGGCTTTTTCTGGTTTAATTTAATGTGGGTTTTCAATATATTTTTTTTAAATTTGGTGTTTAGTTATTTCATATTTATTTTTGGAATTGATACCGATCTATGTTTAATGCTATTGGATTTTCTCTCATAATTTAGTTTCACCCCAGACTCCAGTATGTCCTGTTACAACTTTGAGAGAGGTTGAAGTTTGATGTGTATTTCTAGTTTTATCCAAGAGTTGTTTAACACCATGCTTAATTTCTAGGTAGAAGAACATTTTTGTTTTTATAGCTTTATATTTTGTTATAAATATCTAGTTTTACTGAAAAGAGTTCATAGAATGCCTTTTAATTTTTTTCAACTTTTTTATTGTTGTTCATGTACAGTTTTCTGCCTTCCCCCCAACCTTCCCCACCACCCCAACACTCCCCACCTCCCTCCCCTGTTTCCACCCCCTATTGTTATTGTCTATGTGTCCTTTATAATTGTTCCTGGAAACCTTTCTCCTTTCCCCCCATTAGCCCCTCCCCTCTGGTCACTGTCAGTTTCTTCTCAATTTCAATGTCTTTGGTTATATTTTGCTTGCTTGAGCCTTTGTGACATAAAATAGTCAATTTCATGACCATTTTCCATTAACTTATGAAGAATGTAGTATCTTTATCTGGTTGATTTCAATATATAAGGTGTAAGTTATTGATGACAAATGTTCAGCACCTCAAAGTCTACAAAATTTATGGCCATGTGTTCTGCCTTGCTTGATCAAAAGAGATGTATTAATTTTATAAATATACTTAATGTTGTATTATTTATCAAGTTATATGCATAAATATGTTTATATGTTTTTCTATGTGTATATTATGTTTTATTCAATAAAATTATTTTAAATAATAAAAAACTAAATACATACCCTTCGTCAATATGTAGATTTTCCCAAACCTGTTCGCTCCTGCTTTCTCAGGTTTATGCTGCAGCTACACGTTACTCTCAAGCTGATACCCAACCGCGGATCTGGTAAGATGTAATGGTTTGCTGTGAAATGTACTTTCTCTGCTGTACACTTCATCCCTCCAATGACTCCTTGGCTCTTTCCTCTTCAACAGCAGTGCAGTTTCCAGCGTGAGTTCTGCTGGAATGAAATCAGAACTCCCACAAAGAAGTATACCCATAGGACAGCCTGAACCGCGACAAAGCCTAGGTAGGAAGAAAAATGAGTCGTCACTTAAAATAATACTTATAAAATATTAAAAAATAACACTCTAAATTATTGAAAGGTGAGCCTCCATGACCTTTGCAAAAGATTTGCTTTTATCTCTTAACAACCCTATGCTGTGTGGTCTAATTTAAAACAAACAGACCAACAAAAAGTGCGGCCGCCTCTGTCGAGGAACATCCTCTAGTGAGCTTTACTTGACACTTGTGAAGGGGGAAAAAATAAAAATAAAAAAAAACCCTTCCATTACAAAAAGATGGTTTCTTACTTACTTTTATCTGGTAATAAATCACTTCAAACATATTTTTTAGAAACCATTTGGAATATTTCCTTTACCCATTTTCCCCTAGCATTTTATCAGCATACTATCTGATAAAATGTTAAAGCTTTGAGGGAGGCGGGGATTAGCTTGATACTTTAAAGGAGTTGAAATAAGAATACTTGATTTCCAGCATGTTGAGCAACAAGGAAAATTGTAGCATAAGAAAAGAATGAAAGATAGACAGGGTCCAAAGAATTCAAAGTCCTCTAGGTCATTGTACAGATTTACACCTGACAGTCTGGCTTTAAGATTAAAGGAAGGCCACAAGAGGTTTTTAAACTAATGACATCATCAAATTTGTACGTGCCAAAATCATTTTGGGTAAATAAGAATAAGATGACCATAGAGCCTCAGCACCAATCGCTTTTTACTAATTGTAATCTGTACAATATAAAGGTTACTCATAAAAGTATTTTATATGAAATGTTAATGAATAGAGTGGTGAATACAAGTACATTATCATTTCTAATACCTCTCTTGGTAATTTAGTAAAATAATGATGTGTAAAAATAGTCTAGTTATAATTCTAAGATTTGGCTTGAATTCAAATTGAAGTACATATTTGATTATGAAAGCTTTACTGGAATTACTATTTTAAAGGCTGATTTTAACTTCAAGGAACTAGAAGTGGCAATATGTCAAACTGTGGTGCTTTGGTATGGAACTGGCACATTGACAAAGATAAAATGGAACGCAAATCAAAATTGTGGTTCGCTGAAGACTTTTAGGTACAGTTTCTTGAGATAAGCAAATCTCACTAGAAATACCAATTCAAGCACACACACAAACACACAGCACAATGAATCATGACCGATATTAACTTTATGCAAAAAAAAAATATATATATATATATATCATGCACCATTTCAGTGACATAGCCTTTGAAACTCAAATGAGCTCTTAGTATTTGGCAGAACTTCAAACTGGGACTCTTTGCAGTATCTAAGGTGATGTAAAGATAAAATGGTTACCAAGATCTGATGCAGTATCATTTTACAAACAACCAATGTATCTTAGAAGTGACACATTTTCTCTACTATTTCAAAGAATGCCATTAGGAGGATCACTTTTGTTCCCTTGCTTGATGCATGCAAGCGTTTCATTCAGGGGAACCTCAGTACAGTTAAGAGCATTCTGTGAACTCCAAAATAAGACATGAGCATGAGACAAGACCAACAGATAGCTATAAACATTCCTTCTCAGCAAACCTGCAAATAACCTGACATAACGAATGTATATCCTAATGTATTGCAATTCAGAATTTTCTTTATATGGATTTTAAAAATGTACATTTATACGGTTAACATGTGTAACAGTTATACCACCTTTGGGTAGTACAGAAAAATATATTGAAATGCTTTGGGTAAGTCCAGTTTTATTAATTCTTATAATTTAAATGTAGTAAAGAACTAATAGTAAAAAATCCTTTAGTAGAGAAAATGAGCGTCCATTAATTTATCTGTGTGGTTATTTCTTGGATATCAGAGCCATTTCATAGGCATATAACTTTTTACTAAACAGGGATTTACTTCGAAACACTCTTGGGCATTTGTAATCTGTTGATAATTATTTTTTCAGAAACGCATTTGGGTGAATAAATTGAACCTGACCTTTTTGGATGTAATTTAGAACTAACAGAATATATAAATGTGTAAAAACATGAGTCCCATTATCAAACAAAAATGAACTTAATTTCATTGCATAATGTATCACTTATGACCGGTACAACTTCAGATAGAGGAAAATCACCAGGTTGGCTCAAGCGTTGAAAATTATTTGTAGGGAGGAAAAATAATTTTAAAATTTATTTGTGAGTAAAAGTTAAAGAAAAGCATACTAAATACTGGAACTCAAAATGAAAGGGGAAAAAATTTAAAGAAGTATCCAGAATTTAGTGGATGAATAGCCTTACATCCATGTCTACACATTTCTTCATATCATAAACCCATTCTGCATAGAACCTGGGCCATTGACTCCTTTCTCAGTTTCAGCGCCAGATCTTGTCGAACCTCTGCACCAATAATGGGCAATGGAAACTGAGGGGGAAGGTTGTTCAAAGTTTTCAAGGAAAGGCACCATGTTAATGTTGCTGTGTCTCCGTGTGATGGCAAATTCTGTAACCATTTTGCCATTTGCCTGAAGATGAAGCTCAGCTATGGAGGGGAAGAACCGAGAGACTCCAAGAGAAACGGCATTGAAGTCCTGGTGCACCATGCCTGAAGATATGTAAGTCTGAGTATTTCAGGTAGAATTTCCTTTCCTAATGTGAGTTGGGGATTTTTGTTACAAGAAGCCAAAGCTATCCTCAGGCTATTTAATTTGTTCTGCCTTTTAGAATGTAGATTTCAAATATTCTTTTTGCCTACTGTTTTTTAACCTACTTTTAAAAAATTACATTAGGAAACATATTTTCCAAATATAATGCAAGTAAACTAAATTGAAATCCTCAACAAATTTACTTCAATAATTCAATTCAGAGGCATCTTTAAAATATCAATTGAAAACTTGATTTGTAGTAATGGTTCTTGATCATGGTTCCATAATTATTAGTAACTTAACAAAGAAATGCTAGTTCATATCAGAGCTGGTCTTATAAAACATGCGATATGTGTACCATCATTTAAGAAATGCAAGTTGTTTTCAGCTTACTCCTAAAAAAACCTGACCTTTAAAAAATTAGAAATACTTAGAAAGTCAATAAATAGAAATCATTTTCAGACATGTCTTTACCATTGAAAGATTATAGACTTTATTTGATCTTTTCAACATGGACTTACAGAAATATAAAGCGCATAAAATACAAATTCTACGCCACTTTAAATAAAGCTTATTTTTAGCAACAATAAATTTTCATTTAAAAATAAAATGTCAAAAGGCACATTTATTGATTTGGCTATCCATGCAAGCAGGCACCTACACAACAACTGGACAGTGAGTGTGGGGGAAGGAAGGCAAGAGTACAAGCAATAGCTCAAGGCATCTCTATGTAAACTAGCTTTCACTGGAACGCTTATCAGAAAAGTGAAGATTCTCACGTAATCAAGGCACTTGGACACAAACATTACATTTTTTTGAAAGAAAGAACCTCTACTACCAACTAGGATAACTTGATATTATCACACACACACACACAATTTAGAATAGACAAAATTTAAATAAATTAATCAAGAAAATCCACAGTATCACATATTTTTATAAACTTTAATTATTTCTTATGCTAAATAATTAAAAGTAAGCAATTCCTACTAAATGGTAGATTACTGTGCCATAAAATAATGGTTATACTTCATCTAGATATCTGATATCTCATCCTATTAATTCCTTGTGCACATAAGAGAGAACACAGGTCCCTGACATTATTTGGTAATCCATTTACCAGAGAAAGGAAGGGGTGAGGGAGTTGGGGAGAGAGAGAGAGAGAGAGAGAGAGAGAGAGAGAGAGAGAGAGAGAGAGATTTATTTTTTGTTCCACTTATTTATGCACTCAGTGATTGCTTCTTATATCTGCCCTGACTAAGGACTGGACCCGCAAACTTGGCACATCAGGGTGACGCTCTAACTAACTGAGCTACCCGGCCATGGTAAGCATTATGGAATATTGTTCAAATATTTGAACATTTTGATAGACTGGATTATGCAGGAAGAGATGCCAAGGCCTGACACACCCAGTACACTTCCCATCCTGGTACTCTTTTTAAAAACTCTGCTTTGGAGGTAAATACTGTCAACACAGTGATTCATAAAAGCAATGGATTACAGTTCGCATATATGGTACTTTTCACATGGAAATTTACAGTAGATCTGTATCTACTGAGACATGTTAGTAAATATTGAAACACAAGACATTTTGAAAAGATTTACTATAGTTTGTGGATAAGATACTCTCTACATGAAAGTTTTATTTATAAAATGCTGAGAATATGAAACTCTGAAAGTAACAGAAAACAGTACAGATGAGTTGCATGGGTATTGGGGTAAAGATATTTGAGGTGTTCAAAGTGTTTTAAAATATAGCATCAAAGTTATCTAAGATAAAGACTGAACATTTTAAGTTAAAATATTTAACTGTGCAATGACCCTGCAAATATAAGCAAAGTGAGAATATTGAGGGAAAAAGTCTACAATTCTGTCCTTAATATCTAAAGAAACCTAATAAATCCATATAAATAAAATATATCCCAACAGGAAAATAAACTAAGATCATGAAACATTAGCTCATGAATATGAAAATACAAATGGTATCTCATATCCAATAAATATAAGGAATGTTGTTTAGCTTTGTAGCAATAAAAAAGTAAAAGTATCCATGAAATGTTTTATTTTATACATCACGCTGAATTGGCCTGCAACTTGAAGCCCCTCGCTTTCAGGGTATATGAGAGCACAGTGATCATGGAAACGTAAGTGGCATAAGTTTTCTGAACAGCAGTTGTGCAATTATTTATGAAAATATTTTTAAATTGCTTTTCTTCTAAGCATTAATTCTGAGGAGATATACATTTTCTTAGGAAAATAAATGGATATTCGAGCAGGCATGAGTGCAAGGGTATCTGAAAGCTGATTATGATAGAAGGAAAAAAATGGAAGGGACAATCTAGTATCCCATGTACTTATCAACAGGAATTTGCTATATTATGGTACAAAAATTAAGTGAAAAATAAAAGTTTTTAAAATTATAAGCACACAATTATTTGTGTAAACAAAAGTTGACTGTAATATACTGTTAAATAAGAAAAGTGATTACAAATAATGATTCTATTTTTCTTAAATTATCTTTTTGTGTATATGCATAGAAAAAATGGGGATGGTAGGCAATCAATTTTAAGCAGATTCATCTGCGTGATAGGATTATATGTTGCTATAACTGTTTCTATTGTCCATGATTTTTTCATTGTCTAGAGGAGGGCTTAATTTAGAAAATGTGTAATTACTAAACATATAGTTTATACAAAAATAAACAGCTGTTTCTCATTCTTTCATAGCTAAAGTACTGTCAAAATTTTTAATATTTCCTTTGTACTGCTAATGTGAAACAGAAGATTTGACTACATGGTTATAGAAAATAACTAAGCAGGTTAAAAAATAAAACAGCAACAACAAAACTATTTTCTAGACACCTTTGGTATGAGCAAAGTAGAATTTTAAAAGTAATTATTTAAGTGCAAATAAATAACTTTTGCCTCTATTTTCAAAGTGGATTTCAAATAGCATGTAGCAATAATCAATATAATAAAGCCCTTTTAAAAGGTATAAAATGAGCTAAGTGGTATAGATGAAAGGCAGAAAAAGAAGGAAAAGTCTGGAAATGGGACTAAAATAAAAATTATGCTAGAAAACAGGCTGACTTAAGTTTTATTTATCAGAAAATCAATTAGCGAGCTTCTGATCAATCAAGGCTAAAAATGAACTTCATTGGGTTAAATAGCACTCATGATCTAATAAAGGGAGACAAGAGTTTGTAAAAATAAAGCAACTTTTTTCTGAACCCTGAGACAATGTCACTACATGGACCAGTATAAAACAAACACTTAAACACAGTTGTTAAGCATAATTTCTATGTTTTATATATGTGAACTTTATAATATAGAGTATCTGATAAAAACTTAAGGCATTCTATTAAGCTCTATGGGTATGCAGAGAACTAAGAGCAAGCCAAATTTTGTTGCTTAAATTGATACAGGTTTATACCTTAAGGAAGGTAGAAGTTAAGGTTTTACTATTCATGTCACAATTTTGATCTCTAGCAAGCAGTTGAAGTACAGCCAACCCATGGAAAGAATAGCAAAATATCCTATAAAGCAGGTTTGTAGGCAACACTGAAAATCTCCATCATTAATTTCAGCCATCAGAAAATCAATCATGTCAGTACATAAATAAAAAGAGAAGTTCAGCTCTTTCCCAGTATTTTAAACATTAATTCAAAATGAAATTAGATACTGGATTTATACTAGACATTTTTAAAGTTTTGGTTTCTCAAAATACAAACTCAATGAGAAATTAGAGAATTTTTGTGTGTAAAAATAAATTACTTTGCCATCCTTAGGTAAAAGGACTATTTTGAACATATTTCCATAGAAGAAAATAAAGCTACCAATATTATTAAAATAAGGGAAAATATGCAATATATTCCATTACTTCACTTCAGTTTGTTCAAAATGTATAATAAAAATGCATCTCTTTATACCCATCACTATGAATACATCAAAATAAGAAAAATATACTATATTTTAAAAGGTGTGCCTCTGTAAAATAAACCAAACTTCTAAGGTTCATTTATTTTTCCTCAAAAGAAAAAAATAGCTTTGTAGACAAAACCTTGTATCACCAAGTTCACTAAGCAGACATCACATGGGAATGAAACTTGATTGAGGACGATGCAGGCAGAGATTACTTATTCCCCCACCTGCTGCATTCGCTGGCTGGTGAAGTAAGTCTTTCTGTCCTAAGCCCGCTGGGCCAGGGCGATGTTGATTGCCTTGGAGCCCAGGACCTGGCCATTCATCTCAGCCATTGCTTTAGCGGCCTCCTCTGGAGAGGAGAAGCAGATCAAGCCAAACCCTTTGCTTCGTCCTTCTTCCTCCATTACCTTGACTCTGTTGATTGATCCGAACGAAGAAAATTCCCGCCGTAGTTGCTCTTCATCAATGGTCTCATCGAGGTTCTTAATATAGAGCTTCACCCCACGGCACCGCCCATATCTTTCCTGTTTCAGCTGCTCAAACATTTGCTTTAACTCGGCTTGTCGCTCTGCTTTCTTTTGTGCCCGGCCTACAAAAACCATCTGTCCGCATATGTCCTTCCCGTTCATATATTCAACAGCCCTTTGGGCAGCCTCGTGGGTATCAAAACTCACAAAGCCAAAGCCTTTGGATTTCCCGCTGGAATCCGTCATCACCTTGACACTCACGATTTTGCCATATTGGCTGAAAACTTCCCTCAGTCGCTCATCATTCATATCATCTCCAAAGTTTTTGATGTAAACATTGGTGAATTCATTGGCTTTATTTTGGAGCTCAGCTTCCCGTTCTTTGCGGCTTTTGAATGGGCCCACGAACAGCCTGCAGTTCTTAAGCAGAGCCCCGTTCATCTCGTCGATGGCCCTGTCGGCCGCAGACTGGCTCTGAAAGTGCACGAACGCGTAGCCCCTGGAACCCTGATCATCGCTCATCACCTTGGAGGAGAGGATCTTCCCAAAAGCTGAAAAATGTTCATAAAGCATTTTGTTATCGATGGATTTGTCCAGATTCTTGATGAACACGTTCCCAATTCCAGATTTCCTTAAGTAGGCATCACGCTGAGACCACATGAGCCGGATGGATTTGCCTTGTATCACGTCGAAGTTCATGGTGTCCAGGACCTTCTGGGCATCGGCCAGGTTCAGGAAGTTCACATACGCATAGCCCAGAGAGCGGTGGGTGACCAGGTCCCTGCAAATGCGGATGGATAGCACAGGCCCGACCGGGTTGAACTTCCTGAACAGCATATCCTCGGTGACTTCTGCAGGGAGGTCACCCACATACAGGGAGGCGCGGCGGTACTTGGCATCCACACTCATGTTGCTGTTGTCCCCAAACTGCAAGCACTTGTCCCCGGAAGCTCTCACAGATAGATATTCCTGCAGGAGGGTGGCCGAGCCACACCTGGGCCCCGACTCAGCCTGGTGTCCTTGGGCTCACAGCTCAGAGCTGGAGAGATGGGGCTCAGGGACAGCTCCCCCAGGCTCAGGCAACAGGCTCATCAAAAGGCCCCCAGGCAACCAACCAGGCCCTCCCTGGAAGCCTGCGACAGAACTTTCAAACCGCGGAGAAAGGCTGGCAGGAGACGTTCCTTCCCGGCCAATGTGCGCAAAAGCTTCAAGTGGCGGGCTGGCCCGCAGTCCAGCAGTCCGAGCGCTGCGCACACACACTCCGGTGGCTGGTTTCCGAGTAAAAATAGGCCTCACTCCGGCTGGTTTAGAGTTACAGCCGTGGGGACTGGAGCTCCACAAGTGGCTGTGGAGGCCGCGGCCGGGACGCGAAGCGTGGGGCCCGGCCAGACCCCGAAGCCTCCGGGGACCCGGTTCTGCAGGCGCCCGGGATACGCGCTGAGGCCGAGAATCAGCGGGCTGCGGGAATCCGAACCTCCGCTAGTCTCTGACCTGCAGATCCTGCGCGGCCCGGGGAAGGCGGATGGGGGATGGGGAAGCGGACAGACAGACAAACGGACGCGCGGGGATGGACGCGGCAGGCAGGCAGCGCAGAGCAGGGTCTGGGGGCTCACCCGGTGCGGCCGGCGGGGCGGGCGGGAAACCCGGAACTCGCGCGCTGAACTTCCCGCGCGCTCGCTGCCAAGGGTGATGTTTTCTTTTCAATATATTTTGAGAGTGTTTTTCTTTCGCCCGCCCCTATCTCTCATTTCCCACCCGCCTCGGACAGTGAGGCTGAGAAGCAGGAGGCGGCGACTTGGGTGGAGAAAGGCAGCCTAGGGGAGTGGCCCTATCGCCCACCCACCCGCGGGGCCCTGCTGTCTGACCGCGGAGCTGTTCCAAATGGGGATCAGGGCCTGTCACTTAAAAGCTGAAAGCCCTCCAAAGCCTTCCTCCCATTCTGGGCTAGGTTCCAACATTTGCACCTTGTTCTACACAACTCTGCAGGATTGCTGCCATGGCCCAGCCTCAACTGCTGCTCGATCCCCCTTGCTAGACTCCATGGCACACTCACCTGGTTTTTATTTGTGTTTTGTTTTGTTTTGTTTTGTTTTCAGCGTCAACTTTACAAAAATGTGTTCCTCGGAAATCAGTTTAGATCCTTTTTCCAAATACGAGGTTTCCCTAAATAACTTTTGAAAGTTTAAGTTTCCCTCTTCAAGACATACCCTGCCAGGCATTTTCGTCGTGTTTGTCTGATTACAATATCCTGTACATTCCATATCAGTAGGGACCATGCTCATTTTATTTCCAGGCCTAACTCGGGAGCTTTTAGGAAGAGGATGCTCAACATTTGTTGAGTGAATCGACTCTGTGGGATAGACGAGGTATTTAACCCGAGGCTGGTTTTCATGCCCAGAGACGTGGAAGCAGTGCCCCTTGTCTCAGAACACGTTGGAAAGATTAAATGTCTTATCGTCTAACACAATATATGGGGCATGACAGGTTTTCAGTAAGATGGGTTTTGTGTCTTCCATCATAAATAAATTCCTTAACATCAAAAAAAAGCATCATAAAGAACATCACCTGCAAAATTGAATTGGGTGGATCCATTTATTTCAGGCTAATTTAGTGTTTTTCAAACTTTAATCAACATAGGAATTACCTGGGGATCTTGTTTGAAAACAGATTCTGAATCAGTATGTTGAAATGTACTGGAAATTCTACATTCCTAAAAAGCTTCTGAGTGATGCAAATTCTCTTGTTCTCTGAACTACCCAGAGTATCCTGACTGTAAAGCTAAATGAATGAGAAAAAATATATGTTTCTCTTTCAGAAGATAAGGATACTCTAGCACAATTAATTCTTAGTAATCCACTGAAAAATAACCCCATTAAACATGCACCATGATTTTCCCTATAAAATCCAAATTGCTCTTAGCATATCTAAATTTCAATAATGTATCTATGATGCTTCCCAAATCAGTCATAATTAATGTGTTTTTTAGTAAAATTTATTCTGATATGTGATGTTCATGTAGGATCATTTGTTCAAACATATACACTGAATAATTGATGTATTTAAAAAAGGGGGAAGACCACCGCTGTGGTGTGTATCAGCAGTATTGTTAAAAGTAAATAAAAATAATCAGCATAGTCAATGCTATCTGATTATTTCAAAAAGAAAGTTTCTAAGTGTGCATGTCCCGAGAATTTTTATCTCAAGATATTATTTCTAAGACAAATGCCTAAGAACACATTTGTTCTTTGCACAATAATCCAGGCATAGCAAAGTACCACCATATTTCATAAACTAATGGGCTTTTTATTATCCTTTAATGTGATGGTCTCTAAACACTTTGTGATGTGCCATGTTCAATGTTCACTCCAAACTGTAACATTGCATCTTTCAGGTTCTTTGGTTAAATTTTCTTAGACATGTGTGTTTACATTACCAAAGAGAGTGTTAACTTCTTTAGAATAAGGTAAGTGATTTACATATCAGAGTTGGCATCTGTATGAAGCATATAGAAATGTTTCAACAAGCAATGTTTGATTACTCATAGTTTGTGGTCATAAGTTCAGTTTAATACTAGATGCCATTTACCAGTAAAAATATCAGGCATCATAGCTATAAAATTGAATAAGACACAGCATCTTTCCTCAAAAGTCTCATGGCTCTTATTAGAAAAAGCAAGCAAAACAATTTCAGAACAATGTGGAATTTTTTAAAAAAGTATAAAATATGTAACAGCACAGAAGATATATGAATAGTTCTGCCTATAAGCATCAAAAATGTCTCTGCAAAGAAAATGATGTTATAGAAGACGTGGATTGTCTTTTTGTGGACTCTGGGGAAATTTAGGGATAAGTAATATTGGTATCAACCAGCATCCCATTTAATATTGCTAGAATACAAGTTATGAAGAAGGAAGTGCCAGGAATGGACAGAGGAGGAGAAGACAAGGCCAGTAAACCAGAGGGACTCACGTGGCAGGCTATGGTAAGAACTTCTGTCTAAATGGGAGCTAATGGTATCATTGATCCAGGAGATGACATATTACACTTCAGAAGGCAATGCAAGGTAACGCGAAAGCCATGGAGTCATGGAAACAGGAAGCAGGGATAATGTCAAGCTGCATAATCACAACCCATTCTGAGTATGGAAATTTATTTACAATAAACATCTGTTCTACTAATGAGACCAAAATAGTTTCTGAAGTCTACTTGAATCTTTTCCGTGACATAGTCAACTCTTAGTGAAACGGTGCCAGGCAACAGGACCAAGTGGTTACTAAGACACAGAGGTGGTGCGGAACATCGAAAGTTCCAGTCTCATTGTCCCCAGATGGGTGCCCAGAGGACCTTCATTTTGTCACTTTGGCCTCCCTACCTCACTTGTATTCTCTGTCCTGGTTCCAGAATTCTGACTAATCTTATTCTTTGCCCCATAATGTCAAAGCCAGGAAAACCGTTCACCTTGTCTCCTCTGATTCTTCGGATTTAGTTTCTACAAAGCAATCAGTGTCTCTATAACTAGTGCTGATTACTTCTCATAACAAATATATTGTATTATTGTGCTAAAGCCCCCTCAACCTCGCTGGGAGTAAAGAACAGAAGGATTAAAGGGGTCAGAAAATAACCTTCTGGGAGAGTCATTCAAAAGGGAGTCCTACTTGCTCTAACCTTGATGAAGAGAGAGGGATTGGAGGCTACTGTGCTACCTTTCACATCAGGGAAGATCTAGCATCTTCCGCAGAGTTTCATTTCATTACAAGTCATTCACACATCGATGATTTTCTGACACCCATTGTGGGGAATGAGCTTTGGACAGAAATCCCTCAAAGGGTTAAAAATAAAAACTAAGGCAAAAGAACTCCTAAACTTAGGTGGTGAGTATATGTGAAATTCCATCATATTACTTAGTTACCTTTATGTAAGTTTGAACTTTTTGCCAGTAAAACGTGCCAGACAAATGCAGTTGGCCCTCCCTGTCCACAGGTTCCCAATTCTCAGATTCACCCACCTGCTGATCAACAAGCTCTTTTCCTGCTCACCCTTTTCATCTTTACTTGTCTATACTGTTGCCCTAAGCATTAGCCAGCCAAATCCCTGCTTAGAAAACAGCGTCCCAAGTTCCATAGGCTTAACCGCCAAAGTCTCTGCATTAAGATCTTGGGAGTCAACACAGTAGGGAAAGTCGCACAAGACGGACAGGGTTGCTGGGAATTGATCCTGCAGCTATTATTGATTTCTCCTTCTCCTTCTCTTTCACCTTCCTTGCGCCTCCCTGAAAGGGAGCCTTATTAAGTTATGCAAGTCGACTGTTACCAGTTTAGAGTAGGTAATGACCTGCCCCCATCCTGTAGCAGGCCCAGTTTGATAATTGGGTAAAAATGTTTTATGATTCAAAAACTCTTCTGTCTGGTCCTAGCTTCTAGCTACAACTGGCAAACTATGAGTACCCTGAGAGGGCTGCTAGGTATGAAGTCCCTTCCCTGCAGTCAGCTAACTTCTGTCTTCAAAGCAAACTCTTTTCCTCAGGTAGCAATTCCTGAGATCTTACCTTGGTGTGTAATTGCATTTTCTAGTGTTTGCTGTGATGCCAAGCGGCCCGAACCACTAGGCAGATAGGGGCTTAGAAACTGATCTAACTCTGTGATACCCTCCCTACCTCATTATCATATATCGTATATCATGCATAACTATTTTTTATAAATCACTCCCTTAACACAGACACACACACAACACCCCCCCCCCACATTACCACTACCACCCTCTCTAAGACGTAAATTCTATGAAGGCAAACATTGTGTCTGATTGAGTCACCACCATATTCTCAATGCCTAGAATAAGAATTAGCATAAAATAGTTTCTCAAAGAGTATGTCAGAGTGTGGGCCCACAGTTATTGGTAGGTGTCTCACACTTCTGCGCATCTTGTAAATAAAGCCATTCTATGCCTTTCTTCTGGACTGTGGTTTAAATAGCATTTATACAGCAAACAGGTTTGAAAGGTGCTCTCCGAAGCAAACTGCGGGTTTGTTCACAGCCTCGCAGGAGAGAGATGCTGTCTGTCTCCCGAGTGCAGGGCGACGTGCTTCCTGCCCGTCACAAATCATTCATGTTTTCTAAGTGCTGGGCTGCTCTTGTCTGAGGCATCCCAGGGCGGGTGCGGCTGCTGCACGAGCATCCATACATCACCATGTGGAAATTCGGGCTTGGGGAACTGTCACAGAAAATGCTAATGTTCTGGCTACTGCTATTACTGTGAGTAATACAGGCTTTGTCTGTGACCCAGAAGTACTGTTTACTTTCCTATAAAACATCGGCAAGTGAACTTCTCAGCTTACAAGGGGGTTAAACATTCACTCTCATAGCTCTTGAGTGATTTGGTGATGAGAATGCTCTCTTGACACAGACGCAGCTTTCTGGAAAGGAAAGTTAAAGTCCTCACAGGCAGATTAATGAGATTTGAAGCAAGTGTATAGGATTCTGTGGCAAAAAGCACTCACCAACTAATATCATCTATTGGCAAAGAATGGCTCTTCAGGGCATTGCCTGTTAATCAGCAGGAACTGGAGAGGTGGTGTCAGGCTAAGAATAGGGAAACTGATACAAAGTCGGCTGCCCAGATCGTGCCCTGTTTGTTGCTCTCTGTCCTTGGGGGCAGGCGGTTGGTTTCCTCGCCAACCTGGTGGTCAGCCTCGCACCCATCCCACTGACACAGCTAGCAGGAAACTTTACCCAGGGCTGACAGGCGTTTCCGGCACGTTCGGGCAACAGTTGCAGAGGCTTGTGCCTGCTCTGACTGTGAGGAGAAGGAAATCCAAGAGCACCCGAGGCTTCCACAAGACAAACCGCAGGCTCTGTGGCTGGCTCTCCTGGCAGCTGAGGCTGGGGCGGATTTGCGGGCTTGGTCAGGAAGAAGGGCGAGGGTGTGATGTCTCCCGGCTCCGCTGCGCTCGCCGTCCATCGTGCCAACCTCAGAACCGAGTGAAGACAAAAATAGAGGGCCTCCAGGGCTTTGTGTGCTTGTTTACCTTTACTAGAAAACAGCGTTGGCCCACTTAGGGAGATTTTCCTGAGACAGAAGAGCTCTCATGGGAACCTGGGGATGAGTAATTGACCAACACTCAGGCTTCCCTGTCATGATTAAATTTGAGGAAGGGGAGCCACTGGGGAATCAATCACAGAGTCAAAGAAATGTTTGTAAATTCTTGCAGGGACCCCCACTTCCCTGGAAAATCCCTATATTAGACCAAGATGAGAACTTAAGTGATATTATTAGGACAATGGGGCAGCAAATGCCTCAGAGTAAGGTGAACTGCGTTAAAAAGGTTGCTGCTCTGCAGGTCAAGCGGACATTGGCTAAAGCACGTGACACAGCTGCCCTGGTAGCAAACCGTGTGGCACCACTGAGTGAGTGTCCCCTTGTGGGGTCAGTACACGACTCTTTCACCACCCATGACGAGAGCCGGCCCGGCAGGAATGTAACTCCCTTAGGAATGGATTGCAACTCCCTCCTTACCTCCTTCTGGCACCTTGTCCGGTGACCACTTCTTGACCTTTCCTTTCGGTCTATACGCACTGATGCAGTCTGGTGGAGAGCCATGCACAGCACACGTGTCTCCTTTGTCTGGGACCCCTTATAACGAATCTCAGACTGGAGGAGGTGTGGTCTCTCTCACATGGGCCCCCCACTCCCTTGTAACATCAGTAACAAAGGTCATGCCCACATGTGCTTGTTTTGTTTTTGTTTCTGGAATATTATGAATGCTTATGCAGCTTCTCTATTTTGGAGCTCCTGCATTACACCCCAAAAGCTGAAAGAGAAGGTGTCAATCATTGGGAACATACCTGATGAATTTCATTGATCAGGCTGAAAATATTGGGAACTCATCAAGCTCCCATCACGCACTTGAACCTGATGATGCATGTGAAGCCTGTTTTATGGCAAGTGGCAGCTTTCCTCATGTGCATCCCCTGATCCTTTTCTCCACCTCTGACTCCATTTCAGTCGCCGTAATGGGAAAGGTGGTTAGTGATTAGGCCAAGGCTCCCACGTCCCCAAAGGGAAACCAGATGCCAAATGGACACATTCAAGCATGGCGGGGTATTTTAAAGAAGGGAGAGAGTCACATTTCGAAGGCTTTGTTGGATACTGATGCCCAAGTCAGAGTCCCACCTGGCCCCTTGGAAGGAGGGAGTGTTCAAATCAGACTGATAGGATTTGGGCACAGTTCACTGCAGGGAGGAGAGGCTAAATGGACCTCGTGGATGGTTCCTTTGAGACAACTTAATATTCTGTTTTGTTGATCTCACAACTGAATTTATATTAGGAATTTATGTGCTAGCTGCTTGTACATTTCTACAAATTGGCAGATGAAAGACAACCTTCCTTGGGGGCAGTGAACTACAAACATAAATAGCTACTCCTTATTGAATCATCTGAGTCCCTCATATCAATGCCAATGTTAGGGGTCATTCACATGTGAGATTGACAGGCATGGAGCTGGTGACTGAACATTCCACATTCAGGTAATTGCTATTGCTGCTTAAGTCCCTCTTCTTACCTTTACCTTTCATGACTGTGTTTCTGAGAAGAGGAGGGTTGCATTGCACTGAACCCTGCCCATCCCTGGTGACCTCCACTGGCGTTACCCCATCCAGGAGCCGGCAGCACGGCCTATGCACTGTAGACCCCTGTTCATGCCGAAGCGTAGCTATTCAAAGTCAGCCTGTGGCACTGCGACTGTACCACTGTGGCCTTTGAAGATAAACTCATGTTTTTGGCGTTTTGAGCCAGGAATAGTTACAGTCTGACAATGCAATATCTTTTATCACAAAAGCCACTCAGCAACGGGCTGATAATCAAAGTGTTCGATGGGTATCCATATTCTGCATTATCCACAGACATCTGGTGTTACGGAGGATTAGAACGTCTTCAAACGTTAACTCAAAATGATTTTGATTCTACCTTCCGGGACGACTCCTGGCCCACAGCTTAGTCAGAGATTCTCATCACTGCATATGGCTGTCCCCAATAAGTGATCTCGTTTGGCAGCTTCCTGGGTAATAATGATCAGGATGATCGAGGGGATGGGTCACATAGACCTATTGTGAGTAGGTGACATTGTCCTCTGCCCATTCCTGACCATGCTTCCTTTCTTTCCCCCAATGCCAGTCCCTGGGCTGGATGGATGAATATACCATCCAGGAAGTAACCTGGCTGAAAGAGGCACAGAAGATTAAAATTCTATTCTAACTCAGCTACCTGTATATTTTAGTAGTTGTGCCTGTTCCTGAGCCATTAGGAAAATGACCATTTGTCAGTAATACACTACTGTTAGTATTAAGTAGTACACTGGGTGCCAAGTCCCTCTTTTTTTCAGACCATGGCAATTAAAATAGGGCACATGTGGACATTACAAGTTTAATTTTAAAAATCCTTGTCTCTTATATACCTGGCACTGAAGAAGGAAAGGCCTGGGTACAGGCAGAAGATTGTTAGGAAAAGGGTGAAGTTATAGGCCCTGCAATGGGAGACAGCAATTTGGGGCAAAGAAGAGCGAGGAGCCCCGCAATAGCTCAGCCTCTAGAAGGCAGTAAAGAGAGAAACAGGATCTTTTTCAGAATTGTGGCAGAGCCTCGTTCGGGGGGAAAACACCCCGGAGTGCTGTTCCCAAGCTGCGGAGAGCACTTTAAACGTCACCGACCGCGGTGTCTTCCATCCCCTACCACACGGCTCTGACCACGACCCCAATGCTGCGCTCTCTACACTCACTGCAAAGTCTGCTAGAAGCAGCTGGTGATGGTCTTGGCTCCAGGGCTTTCCATGCAAAATAGCCATCAACCCCTGAGATGTTTCCCCGCCGCTCTCCTCTGTGAGTTCTTTGTTCTGCCAGTGTCATTGGGTTTCCTCAGCCTTGTTGGTTCCAGATGCTCTTAGCAAAATAAGTTTCAGCCTCAGAGCAAAACTGAAAACAGCCTGGGTTTAGAGCACAGTTTTTGGCATTTTCTACTCCATTGAAAACTTAGAGAACGTTTAGCCTGTCCACCACGGCCAGATGGATTCGGGCCTCTGTGTCTCCACAATCTTGTAGTTCAATCTCTGGAAGATTTCATTTTGGTCTCTGAAATCTAGCACCATCTGCATGGAGCCTGCAAAGATCCTGGACTTCTGCACCCAAGGACGTAGAGGAGAGTTTGGATTGCTTCTGTTATTTTCTTTCCAAGATTGAAAGCCCATGTTCCCTTGGTGGGGAGGCTACAACCAAGAAATGACTAAGATCCTTCAAGCAACACTGTCTTGTCCTGAATGTCACTTCTTTCTTTACCCAGAAATGAGACAACCAAGTACCTCTAATGTCTCAGCATTACTCAGTATGAGTCTCCTAATATTTTGTGCAGAAAAGTCTCTGTCTGAATCATCTCAATAACTTAACAAAAAGGCACAATCTGGGTTAGTTTTCTTGTTTGAAAATCCCTTTTTAAAAACTATGTTCCTACATCTGTCTTAGTGCTAAGCTATTTTTCTCCTTTGGATTCTTCTCTCCCCAAAAGGGTCATAGGGTTTGAACCTCTCAGGCTGTATGTACAACTCATCTTAAGCACCTTTCTTCTAATGGTTTCTAACAATGGTACTTTGATTCAGGGTAACCTGTGACAGACTTCAACCCTCTGGAGGAGGAGACCCCGCAAGCTCGGGCCTGCTCTATGCCCTACAGGTAGGCTAGAGCTCTCCGTGAGTTCAGTGCCTTGGCCGGGAGGAACTCAGCTTTGCCTGCAGCCAGTCATAACCATGGTCAGATGCAGAGTCCACCCCAAATAGCATGCTAGCAGTCCCTTTTCATTGACATCTTTCTCTTATTCCTTAGTTTTCTCTGTTTCCTCTGGATCTGATATATGCTGTATCACTTGTTGTCGTCAAGGCCAACGAAACCTGTTAGCATGGGATCCTCATATTCTTCCAAGAAGAGCACACATAAAACAGAACACATTGTTTTTCATGCGGATATGGGTGGTTTCTTGATGTCATAATATTTTTTCCAGTAACTTAGCGTGCTTTCATTCTTAAAGACCCTGCTCCACCACAGCTGAAGATGGGAAAACAAGGGCTTAAAGGAACAGAGAAGCTGAGCCGGAACACAGTCATTGCGTGATTATCGGAGAGGACCTAAGTCAGGACAAGGGCATAGGGGTTACGAGAGTTCAGAGCTGTTATATCTGCAAGAGGTCACTCTGGTATGTAATCTGATTTTTTCCCTTGAAATTACTCTAATAATATACTGCATTCACTTTATACTTTTGATGTCTCTTTAAACAAAGGGACTGTGTCTAACTTTTTAATTGGTATATAACTGATATATAATGTGTAGATTGAAGATATATAATATGTGGATATGATGCATTTATACTCGCATATTGCAATAGCATCACTGCCATAGAGTTAGCTAGCACCTCTGTCAAATCACATCATTGTAATTTCTTCTTTTGTGGTGAGAATAATTAAGATCTAGTCTCTAAGCATCTTTGAAGTTTATATACAGTACGTATCATGGACTGTGACCTCTATGTTGTGCATGCCTTAAGTTTTTCTTCACAAAAATCAACCCTAGAAGGCAGTTTGACTACAAAAGCCAAAAAACAAAGCTTCCAGAAATTTTCAGACTCTGTATTTCCGCTTGTTGACTCAATCCAAAGGCCATTTACCATATCCTGTCTCCATTGTCTGTGCCTGTCTTCCTGGTTTTTCTCTAATCCACGGTCCCCTTATATTTTGGAAACCGCACCTCTTCTTCCCTTCAGCTAATTCATCAATTTGCAGGACTGTATTGCGCGCATTTCCAGTAGACGGCATGTGGAAGTGACGTGGGAACAAACACATCAGCAGGCCGTGGGAGAGGCGTTGGGAATTCTGGGAAGATGTGCCGCTGTGATGGGCAGGGGCTCGGAGCTCCAGCCCTCAGGGATCTGCGTGACCCTCGGCATTTTACCGTGACGCAGGTGAAGCCCTCTGCAGCTGCTCCGTTCTCGGAAAGGATACCTGCTGATTTTAGACGAACCCCAAAAAGTGTTCTCCTCAGGGACATTTCAGAGGAAATAATGGAGAAGGAAAAAAGAATGAGAGGGATGGAAGACTGTGAAACAATAAATAAATAAAAATATAAAAAAAGGCTATGTACCAGAAATGTAAGAACTGGACCTGGAATCATGTTAGATCAGCCTGAGGGAAAATTGTGTTTCTCTGTTGATACAAAGGCAGTGACCTTTCTCAGTGTTTCTGGGTTATTTTTTTTTCCATTTGAGATGAGACAATTGCGACACGTGCATGAATGCAACATTTTCTGATAAAGTAAGGGAAGCCCACAATCACAGACTACTTACTGTGAGCCGTGTTCTATTACAAGCACATGGCATGAATTATCTCATTTAGTTTTTAAAATAGAGTATGTGCTAGATACTATTATTAGCTTCATTCACAGATGAACAGAGGAGGCACAAAGTGTTTACACCACTTGCTGGAAGTTACGTGGGTAGAACCGTAGACAGCCGACTCCGTGGCCCATTCTGTCCTTTTGTCATCGGTGAGACACTTGGGAGTTCACCATCAACTTCAGACAGGGTCCAACGACCGCTATGAAGGCTGTTTACGGAAGGGGAGTGGTCTCCTCTGCCCCTGGTTTTCTCTGGCACCTGTGCTGTGCATTGTCGCCGATATTAGAGAACAGGTTCTGGCTCCATCACCCACTAACTGCTAAGCCCGCCTTCTCTACGCTCTGTGGCCCTTTAATCCCCCAGCCCCTGTTGCTTGACTCGGGTCTCCCTCCACACACTGGTGGCCCACTGGAGGCCTTCCCTTGCCCTGCAGCCACCAGGAGGCCTCCTTCCACGTCCACCCACCGCTCCCTTCCCTCTCTCTACCCCAGCATACCTGGTGCACCACTTCCTCAGTTCAACTTTACCAACAATCTTCACCCACACTCCACGTATAGAACACAGATTGGGGGGGGCAGACATTCAGCCCCTCTTACAGCGAAGGGTCATTGGGTAGCGGGAAGGCATAGACACACAGCTTCTGTTGGCAGGCATTCTACGCTGTGACAACTTTTTTTATTGAACTGGAGTGTTTATTGATTTTTTAAAATGTCATGTGCATTTTAAGGTGTCCTCAACAACCCTCCATCTCTTTTTTCATCAATACAATTTGTCTTTAAAAACACTTCTACTTCTTACTTTTTTCTCTAGTAAACCATAATTTATTTTCTCTTCCTCTATTGATTATTATGTGGTACTATTTTTTATTGCTGATTTAATCCTTTTACAGCTATTAGAGGACTTGTATTCATTTTGAGTGGTTTCACTTTCATTCACTTCACACACACACACACACACACACACACAAACAGCACTTCTTGATCAGAGACTTACCTCATCTTGTATGTTGCAACCCCACATGTGGTTAACATGTAAATTTCTTTCAATAATTTAAAGAGAAACTCTTCAGTGGCTCTTCTCATGTTTCTTTTTGTTAATGATCTTAATATTCTCTCTCCTGCCTCAGTCTGTGAACCACATTGTATGTCTTATCCAAGTAATATTGTTTTTTTTTTTTCAATAAAAATTCATGGGACTCATAAAACTCACAAATGCTGCAAAAAAATGTCATTTGAAAATCACACACTCGCTGTTGTAGTGTTATCTGCCCTTTCTTTAGCATTAAATAGTGATGGCATTTTAATTTTTCTTGGAAGTATTAAAAAATCAACTTTAGACTAAGCTAAACATAGGACTCCTCATAAGATGCATATTTAGAAGATAACAAATTTTAATTTGAAAGTAGGAAACATAATTGTTTCATGAGAATGACTTTTAACTTAATCTTTTGTGTAAAAAGACAGAACTAGTAATAGTATATGAGGAGCATTTTAGCATAATTTGAGGAATCAATAAAAATGAGAGGACTTTAAAAAATCAGTTAGTTTTGTTGTTCACAAGTATTCAAGCAGAAGCTGTTTAAACACAGGAGCAGTGTGAGAAGAGGAATCCTTATCTCAGAGATGTATTATTACTTATTGTTTATGGCATATTTCATAATTTGATAAAGCCAAGATATTCAAAATATTATTATCAGTGCTCCAAATCTATAAAAGTTTAACTAAAGTATATACAGACTGTTTCATTTTTATTGGGAGCTTTGAATAGTTATAGATGAAAGATATTTTTAACAGAGTGGTTACCTAATCAGTACATCTTGTTTGTTGCTAATTCCACAAGGTTTTTAGTCATTGCTGTAAAAAAACAAACTTATAGATGCATATTTATGAGAGTGTTTTATCTTAAATGTTGATAAAAGCAGTAGCATTAATAACTACCATTGAGATTAAAATACGGCAGCAAATTTTCATCTTCACTGTTTCTTTCATTCTCACTTTTACTAGGAAGGATGCCAATGTCTATGATTTTCAGGACCTGCACTTAAATATCTTCAGATTACTTGAGTAAATATTCTTGATTTTTGCAAGGGCAATTAGTATAATTCTTCTCCCAAGTATAGACTCAAGTTTTACAAGTGCAAATTCTTTACAAATGTAGATGCATATATTTTTAAGCACAGACATTTATGTGTTATATATAGCTGTATGTTTGTGTACTTTTTATAATGAAGAGAGTAAAAATCTATAGCGAATGTACAAGTGTATGTGAATGTCACATCCTGTATTTGAGGGTGTGATATTTCAGGTGATTTTTAATACATATGTAAAGTTGTTTTAATCAGCTCAGATGTGCTTTATACCAACATTTGTTTGGTACTCACCAAGCATTGTATGAAATACTGACGGTGGGGGGGGGAGAGTGATGTTAGACACTGTTCTTACCTACAGGTGCACACAGACTTGTGGTAAGAGGAAAACACAGAGATATCTAAATAAATGAGTTACAAGAAATGTAATGCATGTTTCTTTATTATTGCTATTTCTTACTCATTCCCAAATAGCAGTAGATTTGTTTTCATCTGTTGCCATCATCTCCAGCGCTTCATTTAGTAATCTTGGGAAAGCAAATGTCTCAGAAATACTGATGACAAAATGAACAGCTAAGACCCTAATGCAACATTTTTGTATGCAGCAAAGCTGATAAATTGTATCAGACAATCAACATAAAAAAGGACAAAGTTTTGATTGGTAATGTATAACAAATCTGTTGGTAAGAACAGGTTTGTGAAGGATGATACTTAGATTTCCCATGTAAGAACATTTGCTCTGAAATACTAAATTAGTACCACAAACTACATCATATTATTTGTTGACAGGAATTGTGAATAGTTTATTTTACACAGAATAAGAAATGGAAGCATCTTACGCATAGCAAAAACATGTAAATGCTTTTGGATTTTTGACTTATAGAACTTAAAATTGGCTTAGAAATAAACAATACATTCCAAATATCGTTTTTCCTGCTGCCATGGAAATCTATTATTTTCCAGTACCCTTCTGAACAGACTGATGAGATTACCTCTTTTTGACTGTCTGATATTTATTTAGTGAGGAGATTAAAGATCCCCCAAACTGACTGAAATATAAAAAGTTAAAAATAATCTACTTGAGGGGTAATGCAACTGTGGCAATTAAAATCTGTGACTTCCCAAACAACTGAATTGCAAATGGTTTCTTCCTAAAAGGCTAAGGGCTGGCCCTAAAAGGCGGGCTCAGACATGCCCGGTCATACCAAGATGGGTAGATTAACCCCATTCTTCTCAACTACTGAGTCCACTATGGCAGCTAACACAACTTTGCCTCTCTTATCAGAGACAAAAAAATCGATTCGTAAATTTAAACATTCTTTGGTGACTTAAATAAGCTGTTTGTGATAGAAGAAAAGGTACATGTGGGATTTCCAGAGTCCAGTTCAGAAGATCGGGCCTTGGAGCCCCATAAACGTCTTGTCAGGAGCTCAGCTGTGTGACCACAGGCAAGCCAGTCTTGTCACTTCTTTCAGTCCCACTGTCTTGATTTGCAACATCAAGCCACTGCCAGCAATTCCCAACTCATGCTATATGCTTGGCATTTACAAAGCTTTCCATTTATTTTTTTATTTGTATAATCTGAATGTTAAATATATATTAAATAAAATTGAAAGTGAGACTAAAAATAATTAAAATCCATGAATCCATGTTTATGTCCGCTAGGAGAAGCCAGGTTCTTCTGCAGTAACAAATTACCCAAAATATCCGTGGCAAATCATCTGTCTCACTTAGTCTCAGGCCAAGCTGGTAGAATAGCCTCCATCTGGAGTAACGCCAACAAATTTTGCTGAGGGGAAATGTGGCATATTGCTCATATTTCATTGGCCAAAGCAAGTAATATAGCCTCAAAAGAGGAACACAGGATGGGGCCATAAAATCTTCCAGCAGGGATAGGAGATAACTCCAGTGGACAGAAATAAAATCTACTACAATACATGCACAAACAAACCAGAAAAACAAATGTAATTCATGTCCAATGAGTAGAAATTATTCTAAATTATTTTTGAAACATGGCAGTTAAAGAAAATGTATCAAGGATTTTTCTTTCAGGAAAAACTAAATTGTCTTCACTGATGAGGGAAAACTTTACGAAAAAATGCCTGTTACTAAATGTAGAACATATCCATGCTTTTAAATGACAGATTCAGAGAAAGATTAGTAATTAATGCTAAAATGATTAGGCCAAGTGCTTGGGAAACAGAATTTGCTGAGTGCCCAAGTAAGACCTCACCGTGGCTTACCACATTCCAAATGAAACACTTCAGGCTGGAGAGGTCTGGAGGTTAGCGCAAGGAACCCTCACAGCACTGATCGTGGATGACAGATGACATTCTCTTCCTCCCGATGTGCTGCAGAATGCAGAGAGATCATCACCCATGAAATATTCATGGGCAAAATGTTTAACCTGATCCGATAAAGCCTTGAGACTTAACTTTGAGTGTACAGTAATAAATATTTGGAAGAACATTCCATGTCACCTCAGGAGAGCACGCAGATAAATCCTCTGTGTGGGTCATTTTATGAGAAAACCAGCCTGGTGTGCTCCAAGAGCCAATGCCATCAGAAAATAAGAGGATTATTCCACATTACAAGAAAGGAGACACACACCTGAATGTGTGAGCCTTGATTAGATCATTAGAACCAAGTGGCCCTAAAACATTATTTTGGAGGCCACTGAGATGTGAATATAAATTTCATATTAATGATACCAGGGATTATTATCCCTATTTTTATATAATGATATAATGACCAGGTAAGTGGATGTCCTGATTATTAAAAGAGGCACATATTGAAAGCTTTATGGGTGAAGCGTCATGTTTGAAAGTAGCTTTCAAATGGTTAGAAGTAAAAAATAACAAAATAACTCTTAAATTAAGGTGGTGGGTATATGTGGATATCCATTGTAGTATTTCATTACTTTTGTATATGTGTAAACTATTTCCCAATAAAAAGTGGAGGACAAACTACAGTTGACACTCTACCTCCACAGGTTCCAAATTCATAGATTCAACCAACCACCCATCAAAGGTATTAAAAAAGGTTATGCTGTTGATGAGATGTTTTAGTAGGTGACAACGACTGTGCAGGCATTTTTTATTATTCTTTAAACAATGCAGTATGACAAGTATTTACAGAGCATTTACTTGTATCAGGTATTAGAAGGAATCTGGAGGTGATTTGCGGTATATAGGAAAATGTATGTAAGTTACATGCCAATACTAACCCATTTTACATAAGGCTTTTGGGCATGTGTGGACTTTAGTATCCATGGGGCATCCTGAAACCCCTCTCCCTTGGGTACTCAGGGATGACCATGCAATAAACTTTCATTTCTCCTCAGAAGATTTGCAGACCTTTGAAAAATCTGATCTTCCCCAGTCATGACAAGAGTATGATAGCTGAGCAGTTCTGTATGTTAATGTTTGGATTATTGGAATCTAGCAAAGGGTATAAGAATGTTCATATCATCTTAACTTATAATATCAAACAATTGAAGATGGCTAAGCTATCCATAAATAAAAGGATGTTTCAATGCAGGAGGATATTTACTTTATATATGGTAGATAAGCAAAATGCACATCTTTTGTGACTGAAAGAGGTGCACTACAGATCTCTGTCTCCGTTGCGATACTGTGTGTGGGAGAGTGAGTGTAAATCCATGTGTATCAAGCTGGGAATGGAGGTCCAGGAAAAGAAGGCAGCTTTGTCTTTTACCTTTCTGAATTCTTGAGGAAAAAAAGAAGACATAAACAAGTACTATCATCAAGTACTGTTGGACTTTTTTAAATAATAAAAATGATCAAGACACATATGTCAACCCAAGTGTTGAAACTGAAAATAACCTTAGAGATTATCTTCAACTTATTATTTTTATTTAACTTAAAACAAATTTATAACAATAAAACTCAAATCCACATATTTTTATGACTTATACCACATATGTGTAGGGCATTAGCCAGATTTTTGTGAAGCCAGAATAAAAAAAGAGTGCTTTTTGTTAGCCAGAATGCCTTTGTTTGTTTGTTTTTGTGTGCTATGGTGTATACCACCTGTATGTTATCAAACTTTAAGGTTAATCACAAAATAAAGTTCAAAATGCAATGTGTTACAAACACCAGCTAAAAAATTAACATTCTGACTTACAACAGGACTACCAAAATAAACCATATTTGCTGTAGTATGGTATTTAAGACCCTCTACTTAATATATAAGTAAATATTTTTAAAACTGAATGATGTATTAAAATTTTAGGTTTTTACTTTTTTACCAAGTAAAGGTTGCTTGTGTTTATAAGTGTTTTTCTCTTCAGGTCTTAAAATATGACAAATTCATAGCATCTAAAAGGATTTAAAATATCACTTTCTCCATTCCAATCAGCATAATATACTGAATTTATTAGAGCATCATGCTGTTGTGAGGGCAGGGCAAGCACAATTATCGCCTGCATCTTTCATGGGGGGTTTGCATTAGCCCGGGTATTTTCTATCCCTCTTTTCCTTACTCCCCTGTTTCCTGTTATGGAAGTTAGAGATTTTTAAAATCTGATTGTGAAATTTGTGAAAAAATAGGCTCTGTTGACATATATCCCATGTAATGTGTTAAACTGTGTAGGCTAATTTATAAACTATCTAAGAGGCAGAAACCAAAACTGTGGATAAGTTCATCAACACTTATATAAACACACACACACACACACACACACACACACACACACACACACCTAGAACAGAATGAGGGCCACCACCTGTGAAGGAGTTCCAGTTCGTACCACACTCAGTGTATATATTTTTTATTTTTAAACTTTCAAAGAAAGTGCAATAATATTAAAAAAGAGATTCCAGATATATGCTCCACCCAGATGCACTAATTCTCACACTGGCAGCATTACTTTTGCCTCTGTTTCTTTTTATATAGTTGTGCATATATATATTTATGTATATTTATATATCCCAAATATATACAATATCTTTTTATATATTCCATATATATAAATATGCATATATATATCCCAAATATATATATATATTTCCTGAATTATTTGGAATAAAGTTTGGGATATTGTACTCTACTTTTCAATACTTCATGTGTAATTTCTAAGAACAAGCATATCATCACATATAGATACAGTTATCAATGTCCAAAAATTTAGCATTAATACATTATTATCTAATCTATACTTCACATTCTCAAATTATCTCCCTAAAAATTGCTAAGTAATTACAATGGGGGAAGAGTAACTTTGACAGTGGATAAATCTTACATGCACCACCTTAAATAAGTGATTAAAATTAACACCACTAATGTTTCAATAAATGGTGCACGAATTTGGCTTATGTGCTTCCTGAAATTATGACATAATATCAGTTCTTGAAAATCATACCAAAAATACAACCCGAATATAAATATGAGGATGCATCAAACACAGCCAAATAAGAGATATTCTTCCTAATAATTTGCTATGTTTCTCAAACACATCAAGGTCAAGAAAACACAGAAAATATGATATTTTTTTCCAGATTACAAACATCATCTTAGTTAAGTGTTGAATACAATATACTTCAGTTTTTTACTTAATTTATCAGAATATTGTTGACTGCTTCCCCTCACTTTTTTGGTGCACTTTGTTTTTCTTGTTTCTTTTACTTTTTTATTAGTTTAAATACTTTTACATCCACGTTTTTATTTTTACAGATGTTAAAGCAGGTATTGATGCTCAAATATAAAACAGGATGATATTTAGATAATGAGTATTCTTTTGCTCTCTGTGTCTTAGTTATTCCATTACTTCTTACAACAATTTTAAATTTAGGTTATAACAATTACGTGTTGTTTCCTTGCTGTTGTTAAGTCTCCCGTGGTGTTTTCCAAGGATGAAACTCAACTTCATGACGTCCGAGACTGAGAGATGCAGTATGTAGAAATCCGCATATGAGGACACAGATGAAACAGGAAAAGGGTGGAACCTGGCACAGAAGATCCCTGAAGAAAAACACAGGAAGCTCCCACAACTTCTGTATATGTTGCCTCTAACAATTAAATACCGATAAAGAGTATTTACAATATTATGATTATGCAAACATTATTCATTATAAAAACTAATTAGTGTAACTAGATCAACTGCCATTTGCTTTCTTCTGGGAATTTCTCCAAACTTTTGTGTTTTCTTATTTTTCTATGCTTTATGGTTTTGTTAATTTATTCACTTATTTATCCTTTATTTCTTATTTATGACCTCTATTTGACCATTTAAAAGTAGAGTAGTTATATGTAATAAGTCTGTCAGTTTCAACCAGAATCTCTCTTTTTAAATAAATTTTGATATTAAATATTCTCAGCAAACTCAATGGTTCAACTGTCTAGAAGTGAAAAGTTAGACATGTCACGTTATTTATAAAATATTTCCTATTTTGCCTTCATAACTCAGAGGGGAAAAAACATGGTCTTTTTTTTTCAAGCTATTCTTCTATGAGGGTAACGTGAAATGCTCCTGTTTCATAGGAATGAGTATGGCATTATATGTAGAATATCCCAAGATCAAATATGGGCTACATGTAAACTGTGTCTGTACTACTATAGAAGAAAAGTCAACTAGGACAAAGTGACCCCGAAGAGGGACCGGGAACTGGGAAAGAGTTTTGTTTAGGTTACTTAGAAACTGCAAAAGTGTTGGGTTTCAGTTAGGCAGTCATAATTTCTGCTTTGGCTTCTGTACACCCAGCTTCCGATAAGGACACCTCAACCCTAGAGTTATTTTCGCATCAGCTTCTGTACCTCCTGCTTTTGCCACATAGGATATGGCATCCAGAGAGCAATAAAAGCCCTGTTCAGCCAAGGTTCGAGGCCCAGAATTTGGAGACTGCCTCCTCTGGGTCCCCGTGTGTAATAAAGCCTCACTCCATCACCCCAAATCGCGCCAGAGTCATTATTTTCCAAATTATTTTCTGTAACACTACAACTTACTTTCAATCCACCTTCAGGGACTTTTTGTCCAGTTCCTATCATTCTCCAACCTGCCTGTGTCCTGGTATGTGAGTCTTTACATATGTACTGCAACCCTTGTCCTCTGACTTAAGGAAATTAAGTTGAAGCAACAGAAAACACCAACAGGAAATAAGGGTGGGAGGAGGGAGAAGAATTAACTTGTTTTTCCAGCTCAACACCTCCTCCTAGGCCTTAAATTAGCAGGGTATTTATTCCTTAACTAAGGTTGTAACTCTTGCTAAATGGCCATCTCTTTAGGATATTAAAATATCCTAAATTCCTCTATTAAAGTGTGCCATTTTTTTATTACATGTGAAACCTTAATGGAAATAATCTCAGTATTTCTAGTTTGTTATTATTCAAAGATAATTTTTACAAACAATGATTTGGTTAGTTATCTAAACATGCTTTATTACCCTAATATTCAAATATGGAAAATGAATTCACATTAATTTTTATATGCTGAAATTATGTAAAGATGTTCAAGTTATATATTTTCTCACAATACAATTTTCCAAGAAAATGTTCTTAGCAAGACATATACAAGTAATTTATTAAATGATTAAGCATTCAAAAGTAAAAAAAAGCACTATGCTAGTTAGAAGTATACAAAAAAATGAACTTTATGGTTACAGGACGGTTTCAACTTCAGCAGTAGTTTCTTTATGACACAATACTATAGTTTTTTTTTTTTTATAATGGACACACTTAAATACTATTTTGGGGCTTGCTCCTTTTAGAATTGTTGAAGAGCTATTTGTAGGCCATATGAAAATTCATCTCTTTCCTCAAAATTGAATTTGTAAATGGCTAAGCTAGTGCCAAGCATGGTATCCATGTTTTTCACCAGATGTAATTTTAAATTACATTTGGCTCTTTCCAAGTAGCAAAAGCATTCTCAAAAAAAAAAGTTATCACCAATGATTATATATATATATATATATATATATATATATATAAAATAAACCCTCAGCTTGTATTAAAAAATAGCTTCATACTTAAATGTTCAGAGACTGGAGCTAGACATCATGGAAGAAATCCCAGCTCTGCCACGTAGCAGCTACATGACCTTGACCAAGTATGGATGCTTTCTTTGATGTTGTCTCATCTTCAATAAAGTGTGAATAGTAGCACCTAAATCATAGCCTTCTTATACAAATAGAATGAATATACTTTAGTATAGCATTTATGACACCATACAGAGCACTCTCAGTACTAGGTAAATATTAGCTAAGGAGATTTAAAAATGAATGTTACTAAAGAGTTATAGCAATGACAGCAGCATTGGAATCAAACAAAACAACAGAATATATAATTTCATAGGAGAAACTATTCAATTTGAATTTTCTATTCTGTTTTTTTTTACTGTCATATGACTTTAGTAAAAACTCATGATTCACATGTTGAGAATCCACCTAATTTCTTTTAGTGGCATAAATATTATTGGGGATTTTTTCTGGTAAAAGGGTATTGTTCTTGTTTTTAAATGAATCAAAATAAATTAAAAGACAAAGCAAATACATGGGTTTTTATTTATATGCACATGTTCCATTTATGCACTGTTTATGTACATATATTCTATATACTACTGACTATTAAATCATCTACCTTACTTGGCTATATAATAACTTAATATCAATGCTTATAATTAAAGGGTAAAATTGAAAACTTTCCCTCCCAATGTCATGAAAAGCTTTTTATGTAAGAATTGTGTTGAATATTAGGGAAATTATGCATTTCTTTAGATGATGTTAAAATGTCTGGATTCAGTTAACATGTCTGAGAGCAATGAACTCATTTTAGGTGCATATTGAGGACACTGTAGAGAACATCTTGCTATATTCTCATTTAAAAGGAAATTGAGACATGTCTTAGGATTTAGTATGACAGATGGGTATTTTCTTCTTTTAAGCATCTAGTTTGTTCCTATATGACAGACACTAAGAATCCTGTAGCTGAAGAAACCCGTTTATCAGTGATCAGATTTACTTTCACTGTAAAGTAAGCAAATATTTATTTAAAGCCAGTCCTCTCCATGTGAGTGTTAGGTCCCCTTGAGCATGGAATCAGCACCATACAACCATGCTGAGTTCACGGCTTATGTGGTAAGGACTCTGTATTTTCCACATGAGAGAATGAAAGAAAAAAGGACAAAAACTTATTCAACAAATGGCACCAAACAGAACGCTGAACTTCTCTGTATTATATCTGAAAACTGAATGATTCTACAATTATTTCATAATAAAAAATAATTTAAAATAAAGCCACAACTATAATTGCAAGCATAAAAATTTGTATATTTAAAAATAATGGCCTTTAACATAAGGAACAAGAAGAAGATATATCATCACTACATTCAACATATTATTGGTTGGTTTAGCCATAACAATAAGAAAATAATAAGGAAAAATTCAAAAGTGAAAATAATGCAAACTTATCAGTATTTGCAGATTATATACTTAATAAAATCTAGTTCAGAGACAAATCACTAAAATAAATAAAATTAAGTAATTTTGCTTGACACAAGATTAAGACTAAAATTAGATGCATTTTATATACCAGTAAGAAACAATTAGAATATACAATTTAAAAGATACAGTTAGAATGATTTAAAAAAGAAATTATAAATAAGTCTAACAAAAGTACTGTAACATCATTTTTAAAGAAATATACTATTTTATTGAAAAATCTGTAAAATGGCTTGAAAAATAGTTGTACATATTCATAGGTTAAAAGACTACATATAAAGATGATGATGATTTTTAAATTGAAGAATGAAATCAACACGACTCTCATCAAAATCACAGCAACCTTTTTTTACCACTCGATAATAGTATTCCAAAATTAATTTGGAAAAACAAACAATCAAGCACAACCAAGGAATATCCAAAAAGAAGGAAAGAAGGAACATTTTTAGTCGCAAAGGTAACAACTTATTCTAAAGCTATAGATATTTAAGATTACATAGAAATGACACAGAAAGCCAAATGGAAGCAGAATGAAGATCTCAAGAAAACAGCCATGTGTCTATGGGAGCTGGCGGTAACAGAGGCACCCTGAACGTACATCAGCTGAGAGTGGGTTTCTCATATATGGCCTTTATTACATTGAGGTATGTTCCCTCTATTCCCACTTTGCTGAGAGTTTTTGATCATAAAATATACTGGATTCTTATCATTTTTTTCTGCACCTATTTATATGATCATGTTTTTATTCTTTATTTTATTTATGTGGTTAATCAAAGTTAACAGTAAGATAGTTTATTCAATAAATGGTGTTGGGAAAACTGGACAGATAGGTGCAGAAAAATGATACTAGATCACCTTCTTACACCACATAGAAGAATTAATTCAAAATGGATTAAAGACTTAAATGTTAGACCTGATACCATAAAAATCATGGAAGAAAACATGGGCAGCAAAATCTTGGCCATTGCTCATAGTTACATCTTTTCAGATATATCTTCCCAGGCAAGGGAAACAAAACAAAATAATAAACAAATGGGACTACATCAACTAAAAGTTTTTGCACAGCAAAGGAAAACAGCAACAAAATAAAAAGACAACCCACAGAATGGGAGAACATATTCACCAATACATCTGATAAGGGATTAATAAGAACTTACAAAACTCAACACCAGAAAAACAAACAACCCAATTAAAAAAATACTGGCAAAGGACCGGAAGAGACAATTCTCCAAAGAGGATGTAAAGACTCATGGACATTGACAAAAGTATGGTGTTTATGGGAGAAAAGGGGAGGTCAAAGGGGGCTAAATGGTAATGGAAAAAATACAATAAAAATGTGGGTGTATTCTCAAAAAATAAAATAAAGAAAATAAAATAAGAATTTAAGTGGGCCAAGTGGGAAAATGCCTGATTTCATTAGTTATCAGGAAAAAAAAAAAAGACAACCCTAAAACTGCAAAGAGATAATACTGCAACAACCCAACATGTTGTTTGGCAAGAATGTTGAGCAATAGGAAACCTGTAGTAGTTAAAGGATAGGTTTCTACAGGCACTTTGGAAAATGTTAGGATTGATCTCATAGAGCAGGAGACATGCAGATGGCATGACCCACCATCTCCGCATCATGTGTAAATCCTAGGTGTTCTTTATCTTTCACCTGTCACCTTCCCAGTGCCTTTCAATGCTTCAGCTCAGGCAAGTATATCAAAGTGGTCATTTGTGTGGCACCGTGAACGTTTTCAGATCCTGAACAATTTCTTCTGGTGAAATTTAGGATACAAGCATGTTATGCTTTTCTTTTGTAAGTTGAAGAAGGCATAATTTTGAAAGCAATATTATCTAGCAGATCAGTTTTAAAATAGAGTGTGCATGGAAGATGAGAATAAGGACTTAAATATAGATTTTCTTAAATATAGCCTATACCCAGGAAACACTTGAAAATTCCCAAATTTATCCACAAGGTGTTTGTTTGCTTCTTTAAATATCAGCATTCTACGGTAACCTTCTGGCTTCTTAAGCATGCCTTTTTTATCCACGAAGGTGGAGTGAGCTACCTGATCGTCAGGTCCCAACCATTGATTCAGGTGCCTCAATTAGACAGAACCAGTGTTTTATAGGTCCTTAAGTACTGGGGAGACTTCTCCACAACCCAGACTGGGAAATGCAGTGTCCATGGGCATGTATGCTGATTCTTTAAAACTAAAAATGTTCATTCAGGTACCCCAAGGTAAAGACTATGATTGGATGCTTAGTCCATTTGGTTCTTAAGTCACATTCAGAGATCTAACAATAAAGGTCATGTTTTGGTCTCCATTTATTCAACTCCTTAGTCTATATCTCAATTGCATTTGAGTTCAGAAAGGTTTATATATAGAGAGAGAGAGAATATATATATATTTTGATATTAGAGAATATGTGTATATATATATATACACACACATATTCTCTAATATCAAAATTTTATCCTTAGATATCTAACTGGGATTATTTATTTCCTAAAGGAAGCATCTTATAATAATAAACATTTAAGAAAATTTAAAGTACTGTTTTCCTCTCTTTCATAATTTAAAATTAGAATTTATTTATGGAGAGCTCACCAACTCTCAATGTCTTTACTTTCAAAAACCAAGGCTGCCTCTCAAGCTACATAAAAATTTTGTTCCTCCAGAAGAAATCAAGTTACTCACTAAAACTTTGGAGCCAAAAAGTCAGCATAAGCTCAAAATTCTCCCAATGCCAAAATCCGTAAGGATTAGTTTGCATCCTTATCTCATTCTCTTTACCATGTTCTCTGTTTCCCACATTTTTTTCTTTACTCAGGAGGAAGGGTAAAAGAAGAGGATTTGTTTTTCTACCTTTTGATGCCTGAGTGGATGATTTCCACCTTTAACAGATTCATCCATTTGTATGATTGTCCAATTTGTTTTTCATTTTCATGGTAATTATATCCACAATTTCTTCTACTTTTAAAAAAGTAGCCTTAAATTATATTAGCTTTTTAATGCAACTATTCTAACATGTCCTCTCTACCCTGTGAACCCTGATAGATTTGTCTAAACCTCTCTGGGGGAATTCCAGTGGAACCCTGGATTTTGACTTTATAGGAAATTATGTTCCTATGGTACATTCTGCCCTTGGGTCTCTTAATCACATATGCTGATTTATTTTGTGTCCTGTCATCCCAAAGAACATAATTCATCCCTTTCACTGGTGTGAGTTGATACACAGAGAGATAGGTGATAGATGGTCCATAGACCATGAGCGACTTGGTTTTAAATAGAAACTTATAGATGGCAGGAAAAGGTTTGTATTGTAGCAAAATAAACTTATTTTTCTACAAAATGTCTGCTGGCTATTCTAGTTTGTGAGGTTTCATCATGCTTCTAAGTTCCCAAAGCCTTTATCTATATAACTGAGTTGTCACAGATTCTGCTACTTCTTTCTCTTCCTGGAGTTTATGCTTTGTGGAAAGAGTGAAGAACAAAATTGCTCCACGTGCCTCATACAGCAACACCCCCCC
>PVKU01004736.1:0-75895 GCA_004027475.1 Anoura caudifer
TAAACAGTGATGCAAAGGGACTTGGCTTTGCGTGGTGAACACACAATACAGCATACAGAAGATGTATTATAGAATTATACACTTGAAATTTATATAATTTTATTTAACCAATGTCACCCCAATAAATTCAATATAAAGATAATAATTTTCCTTCGTATTTGAGGTAGGGACTTCCACTTTGTCTTCTGTGAGCTCTCTCACATTCACATTGGGGCAATTAGATTTTATCTTCTTGCCAGTCTGCTCGGTAATTTAACACTCCTCCAATATGTTTCCCACAAGCTTTTGCTATACCTTTCTGTCTGTCATCTCTTCTCTTGTTTTTGAAGACACTGTGGATTTATCATTTTTATTCATATACTGCTATTTTGTGAGGATTTTGCAAGAAGTATGATTTAAAAGGAGATAGAAAATATAATTAGCAACAATTAACTAGCATTCCATACATCCTCTTTCTATTATTATTTCATATTCTGGTGAAGAGCTTAGACACATGAGGGAAGACGGTAGACAACCAAGTTGCAGCGGTGGATATACTGTAAAAATTCCAAAGCATAGGAAAAGTGCCAATTTGATAGTTGCTGTTACTATCTTGAAAGAAATGGTTGATAAAACAGTTGTAAACATCAGCAGATAATTAGGAACTGATAGAAATTGTTTGTAATTATGAAGGTTACAAACATTGTGTGAGCCCAGGATGACTGACCAACACTTGAATGAATGGGACCTGGAAGATATTCTGGCCAGACTTACGTCATGACCTCATGGGATCTGAAAAGAGAGGGTACACTGACAGTAGGTGAGAGCTGAGACTCATCTCTACTTAAATGATTTTATAATAACAATATGCAGAGTGTTGATTCAGCTTTCAGCCCCATTTTCATAAATATCTTATCCTACATTTGATGTGATATAATTTTTTTTTAATTTTTATTTATTTATTGTTAGAGAGAGGGGAAGGAAGGGAAGTAGAAAGAAAGGGAAACATCAATGTGTGGTTACCTCTCACACACCCCTTTCTGGGGACCTGACCCACAAGCTAGGCATGTACCCTGACTGGGAATCAAAGCTACAACCCTTTGGTTTGCAGGCCAGTGATAAATCCACTGAGCTACACCAGCCAGGGACGATATAAATGTTTTTTAATTGATGAGAAAAATATTAGTCTGGGTACTTGCCACTAAATAATTATCAGTGACAAACAATTATCAGAAAAGGGAGTAAAAAGAAATTTTTACTTTTTATAGATTTTTAAAGATAATGAGCCTGTATAATATTTATGTTGAAAAAGAAAAATGTCATGAGAAGAACTGTCCTGTTCATGTTGGGAAAGTGGTGAACTGCTAAGAAGTGTAAATAAAAATTATCCCATGAAGTTATCATAAATTTTATGATGAACTGTGAGATATTTTCTAGTAAACGATATTCTATCAACTAACATTTTTCACTAATATTCATATCCATGACCATTGGGATTTTCAATGATACAATTAGCAAGGATTTAATGCACGGCTATTATGGAGACATGAGAACAATATAAACTATATTCCCTTCTGTCAAGAAGGTCTCAGTCTGCTGAAGAGCTTGCAGGGTTAAAAATTTCTACAGTAACACCCAATAATAACTAAAAAATATATAAAATACTGTTTTGGGTAGATATTTCTTGTTTTGCCTGCCCAGTAAACTTGCTACCATCATTGAATTGCAGAGCTTCTCTTATCTATGGAGAACATGTGCTCTGTGGTTGGGGTGTGTTGACCTTATCCTCCCACAACTTCACATCCCAGCCACAAAGATGAATTCTTAATTCAAATCTGGCCAATCAGAGGGCGCATCACCATGACCACAATGACTACTACAGCCATTAGTATGTGTCCCTAGGCAAGCCAATTATTGTGCTCCCTGGGGATGTGCTACCAGAAATGGCTCTTCCTTTTTTGCTTGTGTTCCAAGCTGCTGAACTTCCTATTAGTTTGTCATCTACCCAAGAGGTGAGGAAAAAAAGATCTCTGGCAACATTATTTTTACCCTTGGATGATAACAGTTATGGTGATAATGATGACAACATGATAATAATGACAATGATAATAATGAAGATTATAATGACAATAGTGATCATGATTAATAGTATAAACCAGGTACTCTGCTAAGAACTTTACATGTATAAATTCATTTAACCCTCACAACAAACCTATGAGGCAAATCTTATTATCCTAACTTTACATTGTAGATAAAGAAACAGAAATACAGAATGGCTGAGTAATTTACTTGGTGTTATATGGTTAGAAATTATTCATTCAGAGGTGCATTACACTATGCTGCCTTTCTATGACTAGACTCTGAATTTAATGTATTCAATTTCTTTTTTAATTAAAGTGGTTTGAATTTGATTTCAATTACTTGTACTCTTTTAAAAGTCTGGATTCATTGTCTTAGTAATGAAAATTTTATCAGACATCTCTCATCGCCGTTCTGAATGTTTTCATCCCCACTCCTTACTCTAGCCACCGCTGCAGCAACCAGTCCTACTTCCCTTTGAACAGTGTGGCACAGATGCCATCAGCAGCATCTCACGTGAGCTTGTTTCAAGTACCTCTCACATCTGCTCCTGGGATACTCCAATGCTGTATCATGGAACATTCATGAAAATCCACTTGGTGTCAATGTACATGCAACCTGCAACTACAGGGAAATCATCATCCATCAGCTTGTCATTGATTAATTGGAGATCAAAACCAAAAGATAAATGCTTCCTTCTTTCTTCTCCTGAGTGGATGGCTCTGATGCTCATTTCACAAGGCTGCTCAGAAGATACTGCAGAATCAAGCATCAGTCACCCACAGTGAGGCTAATTCAAGAGTACACACATGTTTTGGCTTTCTCTATTTTCTTGTTTAATTTCTCTTACTCTTCACTCCAGCGCCCTGGAATAATTTTTCAGATAAACTTCTTTCAAGCCAGGCTTTCATTCAGGCTCTGCTTTGAGAAAAATTCAAGCCAGTCACTGCTACTTTTATTTATTTTCTTAATTTAAAAATGATCTGTGTTTACAGAATATGTGAAAACTCTCTATTAGTTATAATACCAAAACAGGAACTAGAGTTTTTATCATTCATGAAGTTTATGAAAATTATTTTTTAAATCTTTTTAATGGGATTTAACTAGGAGGTGTTGAGAAAGTCACAGTAGCACTGTTCTGGAAACACTATTTTTTTGTCTATTCTTCAAATACTCAGCTTAGGTCTATAATCTGGTGATGGATTCACTTTTTCAGCTGTAATAATGGTAACTCACTATGGTATTTGTTCTATTGCCACATCTTAATTTTATTATTAAGATAACTGACTTAATACTTGCGTGCCAAGGAATCATCATGCTTATTTTATCACCTATGAATAAAAGGATCAAGTGAAAAACTAAATCAATAATTATATCAGAAAGCATGAGTCCTTCATTTACTATTTACTCACTCAAATGATATTAAACATTTGTTAAGGATATGATGTGGTTAGTTCTGTGAATTGCACATTGACACTAGCTGGTATGAAGAGCATGGTTGGAAGAATTTAATATTTTTCTTATAAAACCTTAATAATGTTATTTCAAAAATGTGATCCAGGGTTATAGCCATTAAAATAGCCATATTTTTAAAGACCCTAAAATTAGGTAAAATTTCGCTTCCCAATCACTGAAAATAAATAATAGCAAGCAAAACACACATGACCATGGTCATTCTCAACCATACTCCCTTTGATGCCTCAAGGCCAATGTATGCTCACTCAGATCCTTGAAGCTAAGCCAGAGCCTCTTCCTTACCAAAATGGAGCATTCCCGAAGCTACCAAGACCAGTTCAGAATCACCACAAGTTTGTTGAGAACTGAACTAAAGACAAATCTTGTGTTATATGCCTATAGACTATATCACTGTTATAAGTAAAAATAAAATAGTTACTTTGACCTTTGTAAGTAGAAGGGTTGTAATAAATATGACACCAAGAATTGTGGCCTGTTTTCCACATAATAGCTATAATCTTACAACTAGTATAATCTTATGACTGGTATACAATAGGTATGATCTTACAACTGGCTAACTATAAAAATGTATCACTAGAAAATGGTCTTCCAAAATAGGCTCAAAAGCCTAATGTTTTGAAATGATTTCAATCTATGATTGAAGATACATAGTAGGGTTTTATTTTTTGATAATTTTTTGTATTGAAATACAATATAAATATATTAAGAGGCACCGCATATACAGAAAAGAGCACAACTCAACAAATTTTTATTAATTGAACACACCCAGGTTACCATGTAGATCAAGATCAAAAGCATTATCAGCACTTAGAGAGCTTCCTTCTGTCCTCTTTCAATCATCCTCCATCATTATTCCTCCAAAGGTAACCAAGATTCTGAGTTCCATCTCCATGGATTAGTTTTGCTTGTGTCTGAACTTTATATAAGTGGAATCATGCCTTTTTCTATAGTATTCAGTCTTTTGAGTCTAGTGTTTTGCTCAATGTTTTATCCATGAGATTTATCCAATTTTTTACTTGTTACCATAGTTTAATCTTTCTTTAGTGCTGTAAGATATTCCATTGTAAAATACATTACAATTTATTGATGGACATTTGGGTTATTTCCAGTTTGAGACTCTTAACAAGTAATGTTAACATAGCATTTTGTACATGTTTTTGGTGAATATATGTATACATTTCTGTTAGGTATATATCTCTGACTAGAATTTCTATGATGTGAAGTATGTGTGTGTTTAGCTTTAGTAGCTATTTCAAGTAGTTTTTTAAAGCAGTTGTACCAATTTACACACCTCCAGCAGTGTGGGAGAGTTAGTTGTTCCACACCCATTGGTGTCATCTCTTCTTTATCTCATTTTAGTCATTCTGATGTGTGTTTGGTGGGTATAACATGCATTTCTCTGTTAACAAATGATGTTGCATGTCCTTTCATAAGAAAAATTTGCACATATTCCTCTTTAAGTGCCTATTTAAGTCTTTTGTTTACTTGAGTATCTTTTTATTTCCTTATTGTTAAAGTTTTAATGCAAGTTCTTCGCTAAGTATACACATTTCAAACATCTTTGGCCTTCTATGGCTTGAGATTTTAATTCTCTTCATAGTATGTATGTTTTGATGAACAGAAGTTTTATTTTTTAATATGATCCAATTTATCAAGATTTTTCTCTTTAGTTAATGTTTTTGTGACCTTTTAAGAAATCTTTGCTTAACACATGGTCATGGTGAATCTTATCCTACGTTCACCTTTAGAAGCCTTATTGTTTTACTTTCCACATTTAAGCTTATTATATTTAAGTATTCCACATCTAATTAAGCACATGAAGTCTATCAGGAGTTAAATTTTGTGTATGGTATGAGCTAGGAGTCAAGGTTTACTTTTTCCCCATGTTGATAATCCAGTTCAATTAAATCAATTCATTTTACTTGTTAAAAATCGTTTTCTCAAAATGCATTAAAGCCATATCATTTTTGAAACTTAAGTGATGATATATATAGATACAGATATACAGGTATAGCTATATCGGTTTCTGGACTCACTATTCTGATCAATGATCTATTTGTCTATCTTTGCGCCAGTACCATACTGCTTTAATTATAGAGTTTTATAAGTATTGATATCTGGTGGCATAAGTCTTCAAAACTTTGATCTTCTTCATCATTGTATTGACTATTCTAGATCTTTTGCTTTTCCTTTAAAAATTTAGAATAACTTGAAAAATTTCATTCAAAGAAGCGCTAGTGGAATTTTTATTGGAGTTACATTAAATCTATAAATTAATTAAGGGGAAAGAGATATTATTTTCATTCTTTTCTAATCCTTAGAAACAGTATATCTCTTCTTTTATTTAGGTCTTCTTTCATTTACTTCAGTAATATTTTATACTTTTCCATTTGTAGTTTTTTTTAATATTTGATAGATTTATTTTTATATGCTTAATGTTTTATGCATTGTAGAAAGTTATAATTTTTAAATGAATTTATCTGCATGATTATTATTATATAGAAAAACAATAGCATTTTTGTATAGTTGTCTTACCTTATATTCAATGATCTTGCTAATTCATTTATCACACCTAATGTTTTATTTATAGATTATTTTTTATTTCTCATGTACACAATCACAAAACCTCCATATAATTCAATTTCAAAATTTTCTAAATCTTGTGTCTAATTTTCTTGTTTGTTCCATTGCACTGATAAGACTTCCTGTACAATATTAAATGAAAGCAGTGATATTGAATTTCATTTTGTTGTTCCCAATTTTGTAAGAGAAGGCATTTACTATCACCCTATTAAGTGTTTAGCTGTAAGCTCTTAGAAATATCCATTAATAGTTTAAAAATATTTCTTTTATTTTTAGCTTCTAAAAGATTTTGGCATGAATGGGTATTGAATTTTATAAAGTGCTTTTTCTGTATTTATTAAGATGATCCTGTGGTTTTCTCATATTCTTTTATTATGGTATATTATGATTGAATTTTTAATATTAAATAAATCACACTTTCCTAGAATAAACTCAACTTGGTCACAATGTGTTTGATTTGCTAATATTTTATTTAAGATTTTTGAATTTGTATTTATATAAGAAATTGGTTTTTAAATTTTTCTTTTTGTACTATTGTTGCCAGATTTTGATTTTAAGGTTATGCTGGCTTTATAAAATGATATTTCTTTTCTTTCAAATTTTTGTGTTTTTTCATAGGGGGATGCCCTTTTAGGAGTCTTAAATGAAAGTCCAGGTTATTTATGAGGGACCTTCTTGGCAAGTCTGAATTTGTTTTTCCTCAACATCATCAAATTGCCAAAATACCTGCAGCTTAGCTTTTTAGCCCCTTAGCAACTGTATTGTGCTAAGTTTCTGTATCTCTCATCCTGTGCACCTACAGCTTAGAAGTAATCAAAAGATTCAAGGGGAAACTGCACACAGAATGTGGGGTTCAATACTCTGCAGATTTCTCCCTTCAGCAAAGGGCTCTCAAGTCCTAGATGTCTAAGTAGCTTGAAATTCCAGTTTTTATATCCTTTCCCGGTGAAGCTGCCAGAACTCAAAGATGCTGCTTTTTTTGAAACCTAGTCCCAAAAGGTAAAAAGAGCAATGGAAATAGATCTCACCTCAATTTATTTTCTTTCTCTCTGGGATCTTAGCCTCTTCAGTCCTGTCTGTCTAAATCTAGATTTCTCTTATTGCTTTTTTATTTATTTTATCTAGTTTATAGTTAGTATTATCAGAAATATTAGCCCGGTAAGAGCTACTCCATCAGCTAGAATCAAGAGCCCCTGAATACAGCTCTAAAATAGATAACTTTTAGTTTCACCTCTCACACTATCATTCCACATCTGGGAAAAAAACAAAACTGTTTTTTGCTGAGGTCAGGAGTTTGCTCCCCAGTCAGGGGCAGGATGAAAGACTTGGTCACCCTCTCCTGAGCCCTGTCATTGTTCACTGACTGGGAGTCATCTCCATGGTCCATTGGTGTTGCCTTCAGACAGCGGATTTTCACAGTAATATTTATAGAGCTATTCATGGGCATATTTTACTCAGACCAGACTTTTAAATTTTTCCTAACTGACACTGAAACAGGAGATACAATATGACATTTTAAGTTCTCCTTGTTTATTTTCTGTTCAAACAGCTACCATTTCATCCTATATGAAGGAAGGATAAATTATTAACTCATAAATCAGAAATATGAATCTACCATTTGAGCAACAACTTATATACCTACGATTGATTTATAACCTATAACTTCAATGGTCACAGTATTTCAAGAGATGTTGATACAATATATTTCTTCCACATGGGCTCAACCCATGTCCTGTTAATGCTGACCACATACAGGCAGAAATTTATAATAGAGTCAAGAGGACTTCTCTGACAACCTACTCCCTGATTTCTGTTGGAAGAATCTTATTCTACCATAGCTTATGTCAAATTTTAAAAGGTATAAATATCTATTGGCTAAAATATTATCCTGGCATATATTTAGGGGCTGCATAGAAATAAGTGTGGCTAATCTATAATGAAAGTCTTCTAATTTTAAGAATTAATTCTGAGGTCCAGAAGATGGGTGGGAGCAGAGTCCAATTCCTCCTGTGCACAAGTAAAACACCTAGCTGATCTTCTGAGGATCAGAGCGAACAGCCAATGGTAACCCAGCATATGTGAAGATTGGAGACCAAAAACTGTAGAGGACATTGAAAAATCAGACTGTAAGGAGAGTGCTTCAGGACAAAAAGGTCCCTGGGACAAGCATGGGGACAAGGGCAGCTGCAGCCCCAGGCCCAGTGCCCACTGTATGTGCTGCAGGGCTCTTGGGAGAGAGCCAGGCTAGGCTGTGTGAAAGGCCAGGTGTTTGTTTGGACCAACGGGCTTAAATAGGAGGAATTCTTCAAAAAGAGAAAAAAGAGGCATTGGTGGCTGTTTAGGAAATTCTCCGCAGCAGCCACTTGCCTCCTGTACCCATATCCCCTCACACCCCAGACAGTGTGCACCTGATCCACTTCCTGGCAGCTGCCCATGGGTACCCATGCCCAAAGCACGAGGGTTGAAGCACCTCCTACCCAGCCCCTGTGCTCAGAGCCCTGCAAGACTGACTGGCTCTCCAGGAAGAAAGTGGAAATACTCCACAGAGGGAAGCTGCATGGTTCAGGCAGTCAGCAATCCCCAGAAAGACTTGACTCAGTGAGGAGTTGAACTACCCTGAAGGAGTGCTGAGAGTCCCTACCATCTAGGACAGCAAAGAGCAAGTAGGTGGTGTGTGAGTTGCCCTTAATTGGTGCACCTCAAGGACAGTGCAACTGGTGACTAAAGGCCTAGGCTGGGCGCAGAAGGGCACTGGGGGCCTGACAGCAAACTGAGGAACTGGGCTACAGGCTGGACAACAGTGAAGAATGCAGTTCAGGAAGGGAGAAAAGCAAAACCAATCCCTCCTCAGCCTGGCACAACCAGGAAGACCAGCAGAACTGGCTTGACTGGTATAAAGCCAGCAGAAGGCTTTTCTTTTCCTTCTTCCTTTCTTTCCTTCTTTCTTCCTTCTTTTTTTAATTTTATTTTTTTTATTTCTTCTCTCTTTCTTTGCTTCTGTCTCTTTTATTCCTTCTTCCTTCATTCCTTTCCTTTTTTAATCTTCCTTCCTTCCTTCCTTTCTTCCCTTTTTTTTCTTCTTTTCCCACAGGTGAGACAATAAAACCTGGGGCTGTGAAAAGACCAGAGTTAGACCCAAAGAGGGGTCATGATGATCACAACAACTGAGACAGCGAGACAAATTTCATTTTCCTACTCCAGGGAACTTTCAAGGTGGGAGCTGTGAACACCATTAGATCTGCTGGAAGAGGAAACACACAAACAAAGGAACCACCAACAGATAACAACAGAAGAAGGTGAAGGAGGGAGTGGAAACCACATTAACCTCAATCCAGGACCGATCTGGAAACACAACTAAATGGTGGACAAATTACCCAGAACAACTGAGTAAGAGTGAGAGAGAATCTTCAAAACCTTGTACAGACATAAGAATCAGGTTCAACACAACCTGTCCACACCTGCACAATAGAATACAAGATGTGGTAGACAGAGTGACCCTCAGTTAACCAGCTGGAGGGAAGGATCCACCAAAGAAAGACCCAACAACAATCAAAACCCAAAGACATAGAGAGAGCCAACATAAATGAAAGCCCAAGACCAGAGAGCTCAAGAGATTAAGGAGACTGCACCACTGAATGTCACAGATCTTCTACCACAGAAGTTCACACCAGAAACCCAGGGAATCAGAACAGATCAATTTAAGAAGCAGAGGCTAATGAGAAGAGTCTCACAAACAATGGGAAGAAAAAGAAACAGTCCTCAAGTGAAAGGAAAAGAGGAAGCCTCAGAAAGAATGCTAAATGAAATAGAGGCAAGTCAACTCTCAGATACTGAGCTCAAAGCAATGGTTATTAAGAAGCCCAATGAGCCCTGGCTGGTGTAGCTCAGCAGATTGAGCGTGGGCCTGTGAACCAAAGGATGACTGTTCAATTCCCAGTCAGGGCACATGCCTGGGTTGCAGGCCAGTTCCCAGCAGGGGACACATGAGAGGCAACCACACACTGATATTTCTCTCCCTCTCTCTTTCCCTTCCCCTCTAAAGATGAATAAACAAAATCTTTAAAAAGAAGAAGAAGAAGAAGAAGAAGAAGAAGAAGAAGAAGCTCAATGAGCTCACAGAAAATTACCAGAAACTACAGGGAAACTACAATGAACTCACTGCAAACTATATCAACATGAAAAAGGAAATAGAAACTATTAAAAAGGGCCAAGAGGAAATGAAGAATACAATTTCTGAACTGAAGAACACAGTAGAAGGAATCAAAAGCAGGATCAATGAAGCAGAGGATCAGGTCAGCGAGCTGGAGAACAAGGTAGAAAAAACACCCAGAAAGAACAAGAAAAGGAAAAGAGGCTCAGAAAGAATGAAGAGGGATTAAGAGAAATGCAGGACAGCATGAAACATAATAATAGCCATATAATAGGGCTTCCAGAAGGAGAAGAAGAGCAAGGGATAGAAAACCTATTTGAAAAAGTAATGAAGGACAACTTTCATAATTTGATGAGAGAAAAGGGCACACAAATCCAGGAAACACAGAGAGTCCCAAACAAGAGGAACCCAAAGAGGCCCACTTCAAGACACGTCATGCTTAAAATGGCAAAATTCTAAGACAAAGAGAATCTTAAAGGCAGCAAGGGAGAAACAGGAAGTAGCATACAAGGGAGCCCCAATAAGGTTAGCAGCTGACTTCTCAATGGAAATGCTCCAAGCCAGAAAAGAATGGCAAGAAATATTCCAAGTAATGAGAACCAGAAGCCTGCAACCAAGGCTACTTTACCCAGAAAGGCTCTCAATCAAGATAGAAGGCCAAATAAGGAGCTTCCCAGACAAAAGGAGTCTAAAAGAATATACCTCCACCAAACCAGTTCTGCAGGAGATGCTAAAGGGACTACTTTAAGGAAAGGAAGGAAAAAAGAGAGAGAGGAACACACAGAATATGAAAAAATGGCAATGAATAAGTACCTATCAATAATAATTTTAAATGTAAATGGATCAAATGCTCCAATAAAAAGACATACAATAGCTGAATGGATAAGAAAGCATGACCCACACATATGCTGCCTACAAGAGACCCACCTCAGGACAAAAGACCTCTGCAGACTCAAAGTGAAAGGATGGAAACAAATTTTCCAAGCAAATGATTAGGAAAAAAAAAGTGGGGGTAGCAATACTCATATCAGACAAAATAGACTTCAAAAAAGGGGCCTTTAATAAAGAGAGACCCAGAAGGTCACTTCATAACACTCGGGGGAAGAATCCACCAAGAAGATAAAAACATTGTAAATATATATGCACCCAACACAGGAGCACCCAGATACATAAAGAAAATCTTAGAGGACTTCAAGAAAAATATTGACCACAACACAATTATAGTAGGGGATTTTAAGACCCCACTATCAAAAATGGACAGATCTTTCAAACAAAATATCAACAAAGATATTGTGGCATTGAACAACACTCTAGATGAAATGGACTTAACTGATATATATAGAGCTTTTCATCCCAAAGAAACTAAATACACATTCTTTTCAAATGCACATGGAACATTTTCAAAGGTAGACCACATGATAGGACACAAAACTAGCCTCAACAAATTCAAGAAAATTGAAATCATACCAAGCATTTTTTCTGACCACAAGGGACTGAAACTAGAAAGCAACCCCAAGGGGAAAAACCCAAAACACTCAAAATCATGGAGATTGAATAGCATGCTATTAAATAATAATGGGTGAAGAATGAGATTAAGGAAGAAAGCAAAAAGTTTCTGGAAACAAATGAAAATGAACTCACAACAACCCAAAACTTATGGGACGCAGTGAACACAGTCCTGAGAGGGAAGTTCATAGCGATACAGGCCTACCTAAAAAACATAGAAACATTTCAAACAAACAACCTAACCCTACGCCTACAAGAACTCAAGGAATAACAACAAAGACAGCCCAGAGCAAGTAGAAGGCAGGAAACAACCAAAATCAGAGCACAATTAAATGACATAGGGACTAAAAGCACAATTCTAAGAACCAATGAATCCAGGAGCTGGTTCTTTGAAAAGATAAACAAGATCGACAAGCCTTTAAGCACACTCATCAAGAAAAAAGAGAGAGGACCCAAATAAACACAATCAGAAATGCAAGAGGAGAGATTACAACTGATACCACAGTGATGCAAAGGATTGTAAGAAACTACTACAAACAACTATATGGCAAGAAATTTGAAAACCATGGCGAAATGGACAAATTTCTAAAAAAATATAATCTTCCAAAACTCAATGAAGGAGAAGCAGAAACCCTGAACAGACCAATAACAGCAGATGAAATTGAAGCAGTAATAAAAAAACTCCTGTCACACAAAAGTCCTGGACTGGATGATTTCACAGGGAATTCTACAAAGCATTTAAGGAAGAGCTAACCCCTATCCTTCACAGACTATTCCAAAATATCCAAGAAGATGGAAGACTCCCAAACTCTTTTTGTGAAGCCAGCATCATCCTAATCCCAAAACCAGATAAAGATACACCAAAGAAAGAAAACTTCAGGCCAATATCACTGATGAATATAGACACAAAAATCCTCAACAAAATATTGGCAAACCACATCCAACAATACATTAAAAAGATCATGCACCATGACCAAGTGGCATTCATCCCAGGTATGCAAGGATGGTATAATATTTGCAAATGAATAAATGTAATACATCACATAAACAAAAGCAAAGACAAAAATCATGATTATATCAATAGATGGGGAAAAGCATTTGATAAGATACAGCACCCATTTATGATAAAATCACTCAGCAAAGTGGGAATAGAGAGAGCATTCCTCAATATAATAAAAGCCATATATGAAAAACCTACAGCCAACATCATACTCAATAGGCAAAAACTAAAATCTTTCTCACCAAGATCAGAAAGAAGACAAGGTTGTCCACTTTTACCACTTCTATTCAACATAGTATTGGAAGTCCTAGCCACAGCAATCAGACAAGAAAAGGAAATAAAAGGCATGCAAATTGGAAAGGAGGAAACAAAACTATCATTGGTTGCATATGACATGATAGTGTACATAAGAAATACTATACACTCTGCCAAAAAACTGCTCTAGCTAACAAACAAATGTGGCAAAACAGTGGGATACAAAGTCAATATCCAGAAATCAAAGGCATTTTTTGTACCAACAATGAAACAACAGAAGCAGAAATCAGGGAAAAATCCCATTTGATATAGCAACAAGAAAAATAAAACACCTAGGAGTAAACCTAAGCGAGGAGGTGAAAGACATATACTCAGAAAACTACACAACATTGAAGAAAGAAATCAAGGAAGACAGAAACAAATGGAAACATATACTGTGTTCATGGATAAGAAGAATTAACATCATCAAAATGTCCATACTAGCCAAAGCAATTTATACATTTAGTACAATACCTATTAAAGTACCAATGGCATATTTCACAGATATATAACAAACACTTCAAAAATGTATATGGAACCAAAAAGGACCCTGAACAGCTGCTGCAATTCTGAGAAAGAACAAAGCAGGAGGAATCACAATACCTGAGACCAAACTCTATTACAAGGCCACTGTAATCAAAACAGCCTGGTACTAGCATACAAACAGGCACATAGACCAATGGAACAGGACAGAGAGCCCAGAAATAAACTCAAGTCTCTACAGTCAATTAATTTTCAACAAAGGGGGCAACAACACAAAATGGAGTAAAAATAGCCTCTTCAACAAATGGTGTTGGGAGTGCTAGACAGCTAAATGCAAAAAAATGAAACTCAAGTACCAACTTACACCATACACAAAAAGAAATTCAAAGTGGATAAAAATTTTAAATGTAAGTCATGACACCATCAAAGTCCTAGAGGAGAACATAGGCAGGAAAATCTCAGATATTTCATGCAGCAATATTTTCACTGATATGTCCCCTAAAGCAAGGGACATAAAGGAAAGAATAAACAAATGGGATCTCATCAAAATAAAAAGCTTCTACACAGCTAAGGAAAACAGTATTAAAATAAAAAGAGCACTAACCATATGGGAAAACATATTTGCCAATGATACCTCCGACAAGGGTTTAATCTCCAAAATATATAAAGAACTCACATGACTACTCAGAGAAGACAAGCAACCCAATTAAAAAGTGGGCAAAGGACTTGAATGGACATTTCTCCAAGGAGGACCTGCAGAAGGTCCAGAGACATATGAAAGGATGGTCAGTATCACTAGCTATCAGAGAGATGCAAATTAAAACCACAATGAGATACCACTTCACACCAGTCAGAATGGCCATCATAAACAAAGCAACAAACAACAAATGTTGGACAAAGTGTGGAGAAAAGGGAACCCTAGTGCACTGTTGGTGATATTGCAGACTGGTGCAACCACTATGGAAAACAGTATGCAATTTCCTCAGAAAACTAAAAATGGATCTGCCTTTTGACCCTACAGTTTCACTGCTAGGATTATATCCTAAGAACCCTGAGACACCAATCCAAAAGAACCTATGCACCCCAATGTTCATAGCAGTACAATTTACAATAGCCAGGTGCTAGAAGCAACCTAAGTGCCCATCAGTAAATGAATAGATCAAAAACCTATGGTACATTTACACAATGGAATTCTATGCAGCAGAGAGAAAGAAGGAGCTCCTACCCTTTACAAAAGCATGGATGGAACTGGAAAGCATTATGCTAAGCAAAACAAGGCAGGCAGTGAAAGACAAATACCATATGAGCTCACCTTTAACAGGAACCTAATCAACGAAACAACAAACAAGCAAAATATAGCCAAAGACACTGAAATAGAGAACAGGCTGACAGTGACCAGATGGGAGAGGGGAGGGAATTTCAGGGGAAAAGGATGAAGGGTTTGCAGGAACAATTATAAAGGACACATGGACAATAACAACAGGAGGGTGTAAACAGGGTGGGGAGGTGGGGAGGCCTGGGGTGCTGGGTTGGGGTGGGGGGAAAAGGCAGAAAATTATTGTTGTTTATTGAACAACAATAAAAAAATTAATTCTGAGACTCTAGTTTCCTAAATCCTACCATAGAAAAACATTGATATGGTGATAATGACGTTGAAAAGCTATTGGCATTCACTTCTGAATAGCCATGAAAACAGATAAAAACAGATTAGGGGTAGGAGGACTTGGGGGAAAATATGACCATTTTTCAAGAAGATACTTGTCCCACAGCTGTTTACAACTTATTTCTAAGCTTCCTTATTTTCCTCAGTGTCTCTCTCCTCTCTTTACCATTTTCTTCATCCTGGAAGAGCTTATTATCTGTTGACACTCCAGAACACCAAAGGCTACTCATTTGAACTGCTTTGCCAGAGTGGTTCCTTCATGCTCATGCAGTCTTAAGTAGCTCAGATTATTTGTGACTTATCCCTGACAGAGAGATCTTGCTTTAGCTCTATCCACAGTGAATAGTAAAGTCTGAGACCACCTTCTTTTGCAGCTCTTTTTTGAAGACATGACCAAAATATCACCAGCCTTTTGAATAGGCAACAGGCGGGAACATGTCATACTTCTGCTTTGGAACAAGGGATGAATTAATGACTCTCCAAAACTAATTTCCTTCCTAAGAGTCTTTAATTAAATAATGCCACACCATCAATTATGATTAGAAATTGACACCTCACTTATTAAAGGATTGTGCCACAATATGGGAAAAAAACAGGTGTCCTCTTAAAGAATTTCTAAGACACTGGACAATATGGAAAAAAAAAAAAAACACAATTCACAGAGAAGGGAAAGTAGTTTCTCCAAGATCTTAAATATCAATCAACAAATGTGCACTAAAGGCCACAGGGGGTACAAAATCTTACAAAGCATTAGTCTTGTCCATAAAGAATTCATGGACTAATTTAAAAACAATTAAAGTGGCTTCTGTTGAAAACACTGATAACACACGTGCATCCAGGGGAGCTGGGGGTTCTCTCAAATCTGACAGCACACAGAGGCCATATGTAGCTGTTTTTAATTTGATATGCTCTCTACTGAAATACATTGTAAGCTTCTTGAGGACAGAAACACTGCCTCATAAAGCCTAAAACAACACTGCACAAATAGTTAATTGAAAATGCTTTTGATGTAGCCAGGGCAACTCCATGCAAATTCCCTTCCAGAGCAAACTTAGTTCCAAGTGCATGCACACACATGAGAAAGGGAATATTTTCTACTCTCCTGGGTTGCAGCAGAATGTAAAATTGTTTCTGTGGGAGTATTAACGTCAGGAAGGGCACAACTGCCATTCATGCTACATATTTCTTCCAAAAAGATTCTTCTGCAAGTGATTCAGACAGTATCTATGAATGATTCACAGAAAGTTCTTAACACAGGTTTAGTTAATGCTGCCAGACATTCTATTCAAGTACTTGAGTTTTTAATTGGAGGTTGAAGATCAAACCCCCTCAAGCTTCTCAGCCTGACATTTATATGTATAATGAGGATGGGTGTTCCTACAACTGCAGGAAAAGGCTAATTCCCCAAAGCAGACGCATATGTAGAAAATAAATAAAAGAAAACATCAAAAAAAAAAAAACACAGAAGGGCAACCAAGCAAATGAGAGAAGATACCTGCAAATGATATTTCTGATAAGGGAGGTTAATATCCAAAATATATCAATAACTCATACAACCTAACAACAAAAAATAACCCAATTAAATATGGGCAGAGGATCTGAATAGACACTTTCCAAGGAACACAACAGATGGCCCATAGGCATGTGAAAAGATGGCCATCGCAGGTTATGAAGGAAACGTAAATCAAAACCACAATGAGACGTTACCTCACATCTGCTGGAATGGCTATTATCAAAAAGACAAGAAATAAGTTTTGGCAAGGATGTGGAGGGAAGGGAACCCTTACACACTGTTGGTAGGATGGTAAATTGGTGCAGCCACTGTAGAAAGCAGTATGGAGCTTCCTCAAAAATCTAGGAACAGAAGTACCCTAGGACCTAGCAATTCTTCTTCTGGTTATTTATCCAAAGGATATGAAAACTCTAATTTGAAAAGATACACGCACCCTTATATTTATTGCATCATTATTTACAATAGCTAAGATATGGAAACTACCTAAGTGTCTATTGATGCACAAATGAATAAAGATGTGATATGTGTGTATATGCACATGCATATGTATATATGTCTATGTACACATGCATGTGTAGGTATGTATATGTGTATATGGGTGTGTATATGTATATACATATACACACATATATAATGGAATACTGCTCAACCATAAGAAGATGAAATATTAGCATTGTGACAACATGGATGAGACTTGAGGGTATTATGCCAAGTGAAATATGTCAGACAGAAAAGGACAAAAACTATGTGATTTCACCACATGTAGAATAGAAAACAAAAAAGAAACAAACAAACCAATGAAAGAAGACTTATACACACAAACAACAGATTGATGGTACCAGAGGGGAAGAGGGTGGGAGGAGGGCAACATGGATAAAGGGTTCAAATACACAGTGGCAAATAAAAGCTAGACTTTGGTGGTGAGCATGCTGTGGTGGATACAGACATTAAATTTAATGTTGCACACCAGAAACTTACAAAATGTTGTTAACCAGTGCTACCTCCATAAAAATAAATATAAATAAATAAAATTTAAAAATAAATCAAATTCAAATGTGTAAAAGGAGGTAATGGTTGCCACATTAAATGGGAAATTCTTAATAGTGCCTGAAGAAGAATCTCCTTTATATTGATACCAGAAAATAAACTCTGTTACATTTCCTTTTCATTTAAAATCACCTTAAGAGGCTTAAGAGGATATGTATTTTGTTTGGCCTTCCAATTTTTGATGCAGTTCTCTCTTAAAGTTTTCTCTTGTTACCACGACTGAATTAAAGCTTTTAGGGCCTGGGTAAACAGCATTCTTCCTTACTGGATCATTTGAGGTGGTTGATGTCTATGAACATCGGGCTCTGCTTCTGAAGAATGCCTAGGTTTCTCTCAACTGTAGATTACTGTGACTAAGATAGGCCCATATTAATGCCTGGCATACAATAGTGGATCAACGAATATCAATTGGGATTAACTCTTTTGCAATTATCAATAATTAAAATTTATTAATTAATAAAGCAGGAAGACAGAGAAGAGCCATTAGGGAAAATAACCAGAAATCTTTCTATTATTAAAACAGATAAAATATACAACAATAAGGGATATAGAAAAGGTTTATGATTCTCATAACCCTGGTTTTCCAGCGTATTTATCAGATACAACTTACTTGTTCTGTGGAACTGAAATTCTGATTAAAAGCTGAGATCCTATATCAGTAGGAAAACATTTTAATATAAGGAACTCAAAGTAATTACTTAAAGTAACATCAAAGGCTATTTCTATATCTGTTGCAAGCATATTTAGATATGTACATACATTTTGTTCATACATATATTAATAAACTTGTACTTATAAGCACCATGAATATATTAGTAAACCTATGTTTATAAGCACATGTTAATTCAGAGAAGCTGAGATTTTGTGACTGGGAAAGATTAGGTTCTATATTTCAAATAAGAAAGAAAAAAAGGATTGTTTAAGAAAATGACAGTAGAGAAAGACTTGAAATATATGTCACATTTGAAAACATCAATATTTCAAAATAAAACATATTACCTTCTCTTTATTATAATGGGAAAGGCCTTGGTTTGTCTTCCCCAAGGGAATTTCAGGTATAGTAAGCTACCACTAATCTCTAATGTTCAAAACTGAGGTAAGATATGGCATTCTAGCTATAAAAGTCAGAGGTCTTCACACCTGTATAATTGCCTTAATTCCTGCTTCAGGGCTGCCAGTAAAGATGGACAGACTTCAGATTTTATTCTTCTCATGGAGCACTTCAAAATATCAAGCCAATAATTCAACTTGGACTTTGAATTTCCAGAATTTCAGATTCATAACAAGTGTAGAAAATACATTAAAACCACCAGAAGGTGACAATAAACCAAAAAGGGCGGCTGAGGGGTGATTATCTTCATGATTAAGAGACCCCATGGTCCTGCTCTTTTGAAAACAGCACTAAGCTGTTGTTGCTTCAGGTGACATCTTCAGAAGAGGCTACCAAGTGGGTGACCAGCAGCATTAGCTTTTGATGACTCTTCCTCTACATGTAACCTCAGGAGAAAATTCAACCTGGTGTCTGTCCTTTGAAGTAAACAATGGCCCCCTCTTAGTTTTTCTGGAACATAGGGCGTTATTTTTTATGACAGTACCTTTTGCAAACAAAAAACAGAAGGTGCAAACTCTCACCTCAGAGTCTGGTAGGAAATGCCCCTGAATGGCTTCTTCAAAGTTGAGCTCACTGACTGGCCAAGAGAACAACCAAAGATTGAGAAAGTTATGTCAGAAATCATCTGGGCTTTGGGTCAAGGAGCACAAAAGGAAAATAATCATTTACCTGAAAAAGGAAAAACCACAGGACAAAAACATGACTTGGCATCAAAAAAGTAGAATAAAACATAGCTATTTTGACTTCAGCATGCTAAAGATATAAATTCTCTCTCCAAATTACAAATGTCTCCTCCTTTTTACTCAATTGATTTATTGCATTTGCTAATTCAATTAGAGCCCCATACAAGCATGCAGCATCAGCTAGGATGAAGGCAAGGTACATTCTCCCTGTGTTTTTTCTGGGGAAGACATAGGTTGTTATGCTGGGATCATTGATCACAATTGATTGTGTTGTTGATATTTCACATCATTAGATCAAAACATCATTGAATCAATCACAGGAAATGTAGCTTAGTATAGACCTGTCAATGTGTATAAGAGAGAACTTAAACTTCAGGATTTTACATTTTGGGTTCATATCTCAGCTCCTTCATTTACCTGTCAGGTGACTTGGGGCAAGTTACTTCATTTAACTGTGTCTCAGTTTCCTCTTTTGTGAAACTAGGAAATGATAACACCTGAGTCAAAATATTGGGTTGGAGTTTCACAAGGGTGATGTGTGTGAAGTTCTCAGTGAGTACACCAAAAATATTCTATATTAATAATTATAAAATAGTTGTATTTAATATAATTATTTATACTATTTATTTGTTATATGTAAATATTAAATATACAATATTTGCCATTATAATAACTAATATAATTATTACTATTATCATCATTACTGCCATACTAAGTATTGTCAAATCTAAAACACCCAGATAGTTCCTCTGCCTTTTACTCTGGTCTCAAGGCAGCATCTGGAGAGGAAGCCAGATTCCTCGGCTGAGGAAGGCAAGTGCCTTTTGTTACTAATAGAGAGACAGCCAGATTGCAGCCTAGAAACCCCCAGAAAGCAGTTCCCTCACAGGCAATCATCTCCCCACTCTCACACCCCTTGCCACATGCACAACAGTCTCATAATCTCCAAAGGCTGGTGCCGGCCCCCTGCTCCTGGAGTTTATTTTGATAAATGTTTCAGGCTACAGAGTGCCAAGAAACCTGATTCCTCTGATTTTCAAATACCAAACCTCTACCTGAAAAAGGAATGCTGAGATGAGAGCACCAAGATGAAAATATCTGGGCTAAGTATGCAGTTCTCCCTTATCTATTGTCCGCTCTGCTCCTCAACTCTGAAAAGTGGAAAGAGAAATATCTTCACAGAAAGACTGTTGTCAACCACTAGTGAAAAGGTGAATGTGATTTAGCAAATGTTCATTTCATCTTGAAAAGCAGGGTTATATTGGCACTTCCTTTATGTTTAAAGGCAACAATGCCATCGGGGGAATTATATGTATTTTAATAATATCATTCTACAAAGTAACATAGTTCAAATTCTTGCCGTATTTCTAAACTTTTTATATCTAATGGCCAAAATAAATTGTGCCTGGTTATTGTAAGAGAGAACACTATTTCTTTTTTTTTTTTTTTTTCGCTAGAAGGGAAAAATAGTATTTCCTGAGTAAGTGCTAAGTACCGTGTGTTTAACTTACACTATTTAATACAGCAAAGCTGCACCATTTGGCTGACTAGGAAACTGACAAAAAGATTTTAAAACTTTCCTAAGTTCATAGCACTAACAGGCAGAGGATTTAGGATTAAAGGCAAGTATGTGTGATTTCAAAGCCAAACTCTTTAATAAAAACTTCGGAAGTGCTGCAAGTATTTCAATTGTGGTATCGTAGAGAGCTTTCATCTCACTCCATTCAACAGACCACACCCACAACAACTTCCCTATAATTTTGAACACTTTGTGCCTCCAGGAGAATGTATTTTTGAAGTTTGAGAAATCATGCACAATCAGCATTTAATATTCAATTCTTGCTCATTTACAACACTTGTTAATATATTTTTTTTTTACTATATTCCTTTTCTATAATATAGGCTCAGTGGGAACAAAGCCTTGTCCATCTTGGTCATTGGTGCATTCCATTCCCAATGACAATTCCTGTCACAGAAAAGCAACTCAATACATATTTTTATTAAAAGAGTGAATAAATAAATAATACATTTATGATATACCCAGGATGATGAGTCATTAGGAATTCAAGCCAATTCTCACTTTCTTTCTGGAAAGTGAATGATGATGATAACAGTTTTAATATCTTGTGACATTTTCTCATTGCGGCTATAAGCAGAAAAGAAATCTTTCTTCTTGTTTTGAAAGTACTGGTGGTTAATTCATTAAGTGTAGAGAGCATTCCCTATGAGCATGTCATGGCACCAAATTCATGCCGTTGAATCCTGAAAATTTTTCTAACTTTGTAAGGTATATCAGAAACTTCCCCTAAAAAAGGTTTCCAAATTTCCTTTGGTTAACTTTAACAACAGACACAGTGGTGCTGAGGTCGCATAATATCATGTACTGCTTTGTACTTGATGTCAGTTTTCTCTCAGGTTTCTTCCTTACTAGTTAGCTTAGTTGGTTCGAGTTTTATACGGGTCCAAACCCTTGGTGCAGTAATTAGCTTATGTGCCCTGGACACAGGGTTAACTCAGCCCCTTCCAGTCTGCTCCACTTTGTTTCTGTGTTTCGCAAAGGCCAGGAGAAACAACCACGCAAAGCAAAACAGGCATTTACTGAGAGGACAGCAGGAGAGTTATCTCTAAAAATCTCCGTTTCTCACATTTATACTCCTCAAAGAGCTAAATTACTATCTCACACCTCACTGACAACTGATTTTATACATTTCCTAATTAGAGCTAAACTCAGTGGGACAAGCAATCTATAAACAACTTATAATAAATGACCAGTTGGTTTATATAAAATCAAATTTTAAAAAAAGCTAAGATTTCCAATGACCAGAAGTAACCCTCTGGAATAAAACCTACTATAATACATTAGGTAAGAGCTTGCCTTAATGAGAAAAATAGCTACTCAAATTTTTCTATGGGTGAATACACACTTAACATAAATTTAACATAGACTCTCAGAAAAGTATTAGTGACCTTATAAGCAATAACAAGAAGGAATCTCATTAACTGAGAGCACTTAGGTCCTGGAGATCAATTCCAGGAGACACACAGCCAAGCCGTGTACCTACAATAGGGACTTCCTTAAGTTAAGAGGTGAATGAGAAATTGAACTTAGGTCTGGTCCACAGAAAGTTGCCACTTCTCCTGAGAAAAAAAATGAGGGTTTTTAAATGAATCCAGGTTATATTAGTTTGTGAGCCAGGTGTCAAGTATTATTTAAACATAATTTGTTTTCCTTAGTTGAACTTCTAGATAAATGGTTCCAGAATTCATCAAGTTAAAAAGGGGGAATGGGGGTGGGGAGAGAATGCTTCCACTGTAAACCGAACAACGTTGTCCTTAAATCTGGCCAAGCTGCCATCTAAAGCTGAGGGTACCACCCAGTGGCTGCCACCATATTCCATAAATGAATGGTAGGTTCTGTTGATATAATAAAATCTTAGCTAATTCTTGAGAAAACATACTGATTGAGATGACAGGCCACATTCAGAAAAATTAAGACAATCTCTAATATATTACCTTTAACATGGTCATTCTCTTTTCTGCTATTACTCTTTATAAAAAAATAAATATATATATTTTTTGCCCTGGCTGGTGTGGCTCAGGGCACTGAGCACCAGCCTGTGAACCAAAGGGTCACCAGTTTGATTCCCAGTCAGGGCACATGCCTGGGTTGTGGGCCAGGTCTCCAGTAGGGGGCACGTAAGAGGCACATATTGATGTTTTTCTCCTTCTCTTCCTCCCTCCCTTCGCCTCTGTCTAAAAATAAATTGCTTTTTAATCCTCACCTCAGGATATGTTTATAGATTTTAGAGAGAGGGGATGAGAGAGAGAAAAAAAAGAAGCATCAATGGGAGAGAGAAACATCAATTGGTAGCCTCTTGTATGCATCCCAACAGAGAATCAAACCCACAACCTAGGTAGGTATGTGCCCTGACTGGGAATCGAGTCCACAGCCTTTTGGTGTATGGATGATGCTGCAACCAATGGACCGCCTGGCCAGACCTGCATTTTTTTTTTTTTTTTTTGGCAATGCCTTGGTTCTTTCTTCCCCCTTCTTCTCTAAGTAGCTGTGCACATTGAAAACCAATACTAGGTAAAATTATGAAGCCTCAATGTTGGCATTTTGTTACCCTAAGTTTCCTCTTTTCCCATGTTGGGGGCTTCTTATGAGTTTCTCTTCATCTCATTATTTCCCCATCCTGGTCCTCCCCTCACATTCCCACTCACTAAAATCTGCAGAAACATATCCCTGTCGGATACATCTGAGTGCAAATTCTACTATGTATTTACTTTGTCACAGGATTTGTAAACTTTAAGTACTTTCTTCTCATTAGAAGATATCTAGAACAGGTCAGAAATAAAGTGGGATTTGGATTAATTTCCTCCATCTAAAAACAATGTTTTGTTTTCTAGAGGAAGTATAAAGTAATTTTAAAAAAGCAGAGACTCAGTGGTTGCTCAAACATGAATTTGAACCCTCTCTAAGGCTTCATATCTTCTTGAAAGGAGGGAATAATAAGTCTACAAAAAGATGATGTTACTATTAATGAGGCCATTTGTAAAAAGAACAACAGCACTACCTTGTACATGAAATGCCGTACCCATGACTTATCATTATCTGAGCAGCGATGGTCTCTGTTTTCTGTGGAACGGATCCTCTGTTAGAGTGAAGGGAAGGGAATGTAGTGGAGTCACAAAATTGAGTGATGTTGAGGATTAGAACAGCTGCTGCGAGAAAAGTGGAAGGAAGATGAACAATAACAAGTAAAATGGTACCCGGCAGTGTTCTGGTTCAGCTGGGCTGGAGAGCGCACAAGGTAGGGGGCTGTGTCATGTAGGGTGCCAATGCCCTGGTGTAGGGTCAGAGAGAGCAGTCTGTCTGCTTGGTCCAGAGTCTGGCTTATCCCTGTTGACAAGCCATCTGAGAGAAATTCTTATCAACCACAATGCAGGCTCAGTCCTCCACTGGGAAAGAAAAACCAGTTCAGGGTCTGGTCTATGTCGAAGGTACACTAAACATTCATTAAAGATGATCAGGTCTTGAGAAGCCAGATTCCTGACTCAGCGCCCGACTTCTAAACAGGAAACAGAGAACCTCTGTTTGGTTATGACTATGGAAGATTTATGTCCTAGCTCTGGGGTTCTTCTCAAGTTTTCTTTTCTCTTTCTCTTTTAGGTCAAACAAAAAGTATTTGAGACAGGGTGTGAGAAGAACATCACGTGTGGCTGTTTATCCTGGGTTTCTGTCACATTCGCACCCTGCATCACCATTTCTGACATGCTATCACTCTTCATCCAAGTCTGGCCATCGTTTTCAGTATTTAGATAGATAATCAAAACAGTTTTTCTGTTAGGTGACCTACAGAAACCTAAGCAAGCTATTCTGAAAAAGTCTCAGGATGGCTTAGTTTTACATATTTTCTTTAAATGTGCTACTGCCTTCTTCGAAAACTCCACTCCTCCTTTCCCACTGCCCAGTTTGGACAGATACTGTATGCCCTCTCCCCAGTTACCGATAGATTGCAGTGGGTAAGATCCCTGAGGTTCTCAGCAGTTTGAATCTAGTTGTGGAGATTTTTGTTTTATATTCATACTGTGCGGTATTCTCTGAGCTTCTTGCATCTGTTTCATATCAATTAGCAAATTGGGGAAATTCTTGGCCATTGTTTCCTTAAATATTTCTTCTGCCTTGTTCTCTAATTCTTCTCTTTTTGAAATTGCAACTACACACATTAGACTTTATGATATTACCTCACATATCTTGGCTACTGGCAGGTTGGTTATGGGGGTTGGTTTTGCTTGTTTGTGTTTTGCTTATTCATTTTTCTCTTTGTGTTCCAGTTTGGACAATTTCTATTGACCTATCTTCAAGTTCATGAATTATTTCATGAGCTTGTCATGACTTCTGATAAGCCTATTAAAAGCATTTTTCCTCTCTGTTACTATGGTTTTTTTTTTTTTTATAATTTCATTTGATTTTTTCTTACAATTTTCATGTCTCTGGAAAATTACTACATCTGATCTGCCATGTTGTTCACCTTTATTTAAGTCAGAGTCACAAAACTATGGCCTCTGGGCAAGAGCCAGCTGGTGGCCTGTGTCGTACACTTAGAACGGTCCTTACTTTCTAGAAAGGTTTTTAAAAGTTTTTAAGAAGATTTAGCAGATATCATACATGGCCCAGAAAACTCAAAATATTTACTATCTGTTCCTTTGGGGGAAAAAGTTCTTCAGTCTTTATATCATGAGGGCTTTAACACATTAATCACGATTTTAAGTGCTCTTTGGGAGTTACAATATCTGTGTCTCATCTGAGTGTGGTCCCGATGATTGCTTTGTTTCTTGGCAGTGTGTATCTTTGCTTACCTCTTTCTTTCAATAAAGAAAATTTTAATTTTTTGTTGAAAGTCAGACATTATATTGAAGAGAGTACGGACTGTGGTACAGTTTTTATGACTGGATCCAGCATAACTTTCTTTTTTCTTGGTCTTCAATGCAAGGAATTGGGTTAATCTGGTCAGAACCTGGGCTAGGTTTTAGGTTTGCTGTTGCCACAGTTACCTTCAGTGCACAACAGGCTTGAAGCTCTCTTAGGAATACTTTGAGTTTATGTTACTTTGAGTTAATACTTCGAGTTTAGGGTAGGAGCTGGTACAACAGAGAGTTTTTCTCAGTGCTTGCTCCCCTTCACTTCAGGTTTTTCCTTTGCACTATGTCTCAGAGTGAGTCTCTCTTCATACTCTTAAAACTCTCCCAGATGTATTCCAATATTTCTTGTTATTTTTTGCTAGTTGGCTTGATGATTGGAGGAAAGAGTTGCTTAAGTCCCAGTCTTAGGCACCAAGCCGCTGGGTTTGGGGGTGTGGCCTTCTCATTGTTCATGCCCTTCCAAAAGTAATGTCTTGGCCCAGTACACAGGCCTTCCCAGATAGAGGGTTTTTTCCTGTTCCCTTTCCCCAGCTGCAAAGGAATTTCAACAGGACAGTAGTGTTTGGTGACCTTCTCTTCCTATCCTCACTGAATTAAGGCTTTTCTTCCACAAAGGAGATGAAGGAGAAAGGTTATGTTCCTCCTGCAGAGACTGCTATCCCTAACCCTGAGAACTGCAACATGAGGGACACTATTCAGGACTCTTTTCATTCTTGTTAGTGAGCACTTGATGGGGTACATGGAGATGAAGCCTGGGAGAAAGTGTGTAAACTCCTGCTTATTTATAGCCCTCAAGACTCTACACTCTCTTGCCAGCACACACTCAGCCCCCAGCAATCCATTTATTAATCCAGCTAAAGTCTTCTTAGCAGCATCTGAGTGTTTCTACCCCAGGATAAGCAAGTATTTACAACCTATCTCACCTAACAGGAGCAAGTTTATTCCTATATGTCATACTGGTTGATTGCCCAGAAACCTCATCTTTTTGTTGAGTTCAGTAAAAGCAGTCAGCTTGAAATTTTGCCTGGTTGTATTTTTTGTTGTTGAAGGATGGGAATAATGCTCTCTCCAGATCACTACATCCCCAAGTAGAAACTAAAAGTCCAGATACCTCACTTTTTGAGGCAACATCTTGGGACAATGTCACACACTGACCAAGACATCAGACAATGACTAGGGGTCCCCAGAGGCATAGACAAAGGGCTAGATTGCATGTTGGACAGAAGCATCTGTCTTATTGGAGCCTATGAGTGAACAATTTCCTCTGATAGCAGGGGTCTGATCGTTCAGTGAGGTCAGGACAGAACATGGGAAACTTAAGGATAAACTCAGAAAAGGGATCAGGGAAGTTGAAGCAGATGTTAAGAGAGAAGCTGAGATGATGGTTTATGAGACCTTGGCTAAGCAGAGAAGTATATGAAACTGAAGATGGCTCACAGACTTAGGGAAAAAAATGAAAGAATCATAAACCTAAAGGTACAGTAAAGCCAAAGAACAGACTCCTTGGGCCTAAGGAATGAGAGAGCCAGAGATGCTGATGTGATAAGGAAAGAAATCAACCCACTGGAGATCAGTTCTGGACTTGAACAATTCAAAGTGCTTCTGATCCACTTTATGATGTAGAAGTTTCTACATCAACTGAAATATTGAAAAAGACACGGTACCTGGAAGGGAAAAAATGGAAGTCTCTTAGGGATGTTGTAGCGGGCAATACTGTGTTAAGGAAGTTAACAATTCCTTTGGAAAACTGTAGATTTCAAATAACAACAATTTCAGAGAGGAGGTAAGGTATGGTACCTTTACAAGTTCCTTCTAACTCCATGGCTCCATAAATCCAGCCCAACTTGCAGATTTTAGCTGGGATGGGTAACTACAAACTGAAAGCTGTCTCCTCTATTAACTTCAGCTGGACTTATCTGAAAAAAATTTTCAGCCACTAACCTGGCTTTGCCACCCTTCTAGTTTCAAAGAAGTGCACAAGCTTATTTTCAAAACGACATCAAAATTTCAGGTTTTCTCATAAATGACTTTACAGCTATGGCCATCTAAAGCATAACCAGAAAAGTTTCTCTTGGTTTTAAGATGTTTGTTTTAAAAACATATTTTATTTGAAGTTGATTGTCCATAGCTGTAAAGTCAAAATTAACATGGACATAGAAAACTCAAATGTAACCCAAAAATTCCATGCTGACATAAACTACAAGGGAATAAAACCACTAGATAAAATTTCTACCCTTTCCCTGGTTTACTCATTGATGGATACGTGTTAATGAGCGGTAAAATGGGCAGAAGGGCCACAGTGGAAGAATGTGTGGGCAAACAAACCTATACGCAACCATATAAGCTTAGATAACAGAATGGTACAATGAGAAACCCAGATTTAATGTGACTGATTATCCACAGTTTTGCTGTTGAAAAGTCATTTTCTCTGTTAACACAACTTAGGCCCAGAAGGACTTTAATCAGCCAGATGAGCTGTGGTGTTTTCTTCTGGCATCAAATCAGCCTCCTGGGGTTATCATTGTGTTGTCCCCAGGATTACTCAACCACACAACCACAAACCCTGTACCAACACAGACAAAAGAGGAAGGTACACTTGTTTTTATATAAATAATGAAGCCAAAGTGTTAATCCTTTGCTGTCATTTCAGTGATCTATCAGTGAACTTTTGCCAAACAGACTGGAGTCAAGTCAAAGATACATTTTTAAAAGGAGAAGAACCTCTAGGCATAAAAAATGTGCCAGTTGCCTAATTGACAAAGCTAACAAACAATTATGTCTATAAGTTTATTTCTTTGTATGAAACCCAATAGCCTTAAAACTTTTAAAGAAATTCCCCTTTCAATAAAAATAAAAAGAACTTGAGGGGAAAAAAAGAATTGGAGAATGCTACCCCAATAATTGTTGGTTTTATAACTATTAATTTATGTATTTATAGGATACAAATCTACTCTAAAATATGTTGTGGATACAATAATTTTTAAATGATATGATAAACATAAAATACATCTTTTTAAAAGTCTTACAAATTTTCATACCTCCATACTACCATTGACTAATATCTTAACACAGTATATACTTAGAATTTATGTTAGTAATGGCAGTAGAGATAAATTCATATTGTAAAATAGTTTTATTGATATTTGTGAATTTTACTGACTTCTTGTCAGATCCTCTTAATATAGCTGACAAAGAGAAATTATTAGAAGTAGAAGTGTGAACTCCACTGTGCTCTTATCATTACCTCCGGCTGGCATTATTAGGTTTGTTCTTGTATTTGAATTTCCTGTGCAAGATATTTTATCAGATATTTGTTCCATAATTGTAGAGGTTAAATTAGTAAATATATAAGTGAAAATATACACATAAAAATATGTACATAATATAAATAACAGGATGCAGAAAAGAACACTTAAGGGGATACTTGAATCACAAGATATTGCAATACACTGGCATTCTTCACATAAGGACATCAGTGCCAACTCTCCACGCTGTAGAGCTTCTATTCTTTCTACAAAATAACTTCTACCCCATCTAATAAATGCAACAGTGGTGGGTGAATATCACCTTTAATTCATATATTAAAATTAGTTGTATAAGCAACAAAGAAAAAAATAGATAATTGAACTCCATCAAAATTTAAAAACTTTTGCATATAAAGGACACTATCAACAGAGTAAAAAGATAACTCACAGAAAATATATACAAATTATATATCTGATAAGGGATTAATATCTAGAATATATAAAAACTCCTATAACTCAATAATGAAAACCAATGACAAAATGGTCAAAAGACTTGAACAGATATTTCTCCAAAGAAGATACACAAATGACCAATGAGCACATAAAAAATTGTTCGACATCAACTCTGGCAGGTGTGGTTCAGTAGATTGAGTGCCAGTGTGCAAACCAAAGGATTGCCAGTTTGATTCCCAGTCAGGGCACATTCCTGGGTTGCAGACCAGGTCCCCAGTAGGTGGGAGAGGCAACCAGGCATTGATGTTTCTCTCCCTCTCTTCCTCACGCTCTAAAAATAAATAAATAAAATCTTTTTAAAAATGTTCAACATCGCTAATCATTAGGAAAATGCAAATCAAAACTACAGTGAGATATCACTTCAAACCCATTAGGCTGGCCATTGTAAAAAAAAAAAAAAAAAAAAAAAAAAAAAAAAAAAAAAAAAAAAAAAAAAAAAAAAAAAAAAAACAAAGCAGAAAATAATGTGTTAGCAAAGATGTAGAGATATTAAAACATGTATTGGTGGGTGTGTAAAATGATGTGGTCACTATGAAAACTGTTTGTTCCTCAAAAGGTTAAACATAAAATTACCATATGATCCAGCAATTCTACTTCAAAAAGAAGTGAAAACAAGGACTAAAACAGATACTTGAAAGCCAATGTTCACAGAAGCATTATTCACAATAGCCAAAAACCAGAAACAACCCAAATGTCCATCAATGGATAAATATATAAACAAATGTGGTATACCATACAGTGGAATACTATTTGTCCCTAAAAAAAGAATGAAATTGTGATACATGCCACAACATAAATGAACCATAAAAATACTATGCTAAATGGAATAAGTCAGAAATAAAAGGGTAAATATTGTATAATTCCAATTATATAAGGTACTAGTAGAGGCAAATTCATAGAGACAGAAAGTAGCATAGAGGTTTCCATGAGCTGAGGGGTGGAGGGAATGGGGAGTCATATTTAATGGGCACAGAGTTTCTCTGGAAACGTTGAAGACAGTCTGGAAGTGGATAGTAGTGATGGTTGCACAACATTGTGAATACACATATTATCAATGAATTGTATTCAAAAATGGTCAAAATGGTCAGTTATGTTATGGGTCTGAAACCTAATTTGTGCTGTGCTGTGCTCCCCAAACCATGTGCTTGGAGGAAGGATACATCATCCTGGGGGAAGAGGTACGTTGTTTAGATCATTTTGAAAAATGTGCAAAGTTATCATATGAGTAATAATGGTAGTTCTTGTTATTACTCCCAAAGTTCAATATCCCAAGGCCAGATCTAGCTGGTTCAAGATTTCATACTAATATTCAACTGTATCCTTCCTGGCATATCTAAAAAAAAACTGTTTGCCAGTTGATATACTATCTTGTTGGCCCAGACACTAAAAATGGTAGCAGAGTGAGATGGAGTGAAAAATGCTAACGGTATTGTTGAATAAGGCAAGGGACCCATAAATCTCCAAGATACTAGTCAAACTCAAATTAATTCATTCTTTAATTAATGTAAATGTACTGTAAATCAATTTTATGTCAAGTAAATGGAGAAAAAGGGGGATAGGAAGTAAAATAAGGTCTCCAAGGTCACATAGGTGATTCAGTGGCATGAGATTCTGGATTCCCGAGCAGTTGAGGCTCCTGACACAGACAATGAGTGTGATGTTCTCCAGGATGAGGAAATGGGCCTGCAGAATCCAGCCCAGTCACAGCTGGGAGTGTGGGCTCCATAGAGCAGGATGTTACACCCTCAATATAGATTGTGACATTTGTGACACCTTCACATAAAGCAGTAGAAAGAAATGAATAAACTAAGAAAATTGTGCTTGCTGGTTATCACCACTGTTCCATGCCATTTTGTGCAGACTCTTCTGTTTTTCCCAGAACTTTCCACATTATCGGTATTCTGGATCTGCTAACGGCAACGCATAGATTGTCTTACATGCATGTATAATACATTGTACGCACTATATATAGATAAGAATATATTTATTTTCTCTCCATTTACATAATCTTTCTTTAAAACTAATTTTACCTAGTGAATGTTCTAGAATTTCAAATATTCCCCAAAATAAAGAAAATAAAACCAACTTCCCCAATAAGCTGTCTCTAGCCCATGTTTGATATGGTAACATACAGATGAAGTAAATTAATTAGGGGGACGAAACAAAACTAAGTAAAAAGAAATTTTTTTCCACTTGACTGGTAATTCTCATTCCCTTTCTTCCTCCTCATATATTTCGGTCACTTCCTATTTGAGTTTCCCAGAATTAAATCCAATGGGCTATAAGCTCAACAACTGACAAACATTGGTCAAGTTAAACCAACATGTCATAAGACCAATGTGAAAGGCCCAATTACTCTGAAGAGATTTAAAATAAAAATCTTCACCACTGGGTTAATATTTCATGGCAGCTGAAACTAACCTACCCTCCACGGGTCAAGAGCCACAGCTCCCTCTTCTGCCTGTCACATGGATCTGTCTTGTGTGCTCTCTCAAGGAACGGTGCGGAGATGGGAAGGTCTTCCAGGGGTCATCTCTTCCTAGGTCCTCCACACAGTTTTCTGAAGCATTCCAGATATTTTATCCCCCAGTCTTTAAAATGCGTAGAGCCAGTGTGGTGACTGTGGGGGGGGAAGAGTATGAGGGGGATAAATGGTTACAGAAAAAATAAAATAAAATAAAATAAGTAGCATAAAAAAAACATGCATTGAACAATTGCTAGCTAAATCCCTGATGCCTGCAGGAAAAAAAATTGGAGTTCTTGAGTCTTAATTTCGTTCTTAGGCAAATCTGTGTTTCAGGTGAGGATGCCCTTAAAGTCTAGTTGGTTTTTGCTTTCTTTATTCTTACATTGTGACACCATGTCAGGAAGCTGGCATTAGTGGAAGATCAGGTCAGAAGCTAAATGAAGAATTATGTCCATTGTGAACAGAGACTTTTAGACAACAAAATCATTACTTAGTGTATATATTAGATTCCTTCCTGAATTTAGCCTTTAGGCAATCAGTTTATTAAAGGATTCTAAAAGCATTTGGCCTTTATGTGAATGAGAGAAAGCTCTAAAGACTTTCTAACTACAATGAAATCATAAGGGTCATAGACCCTTATGCTGTAGACTTTAATGAATGACCAGTCTACCCAACCAGAATAAAGTGCCGGGATAGCAGGTGTATTTGGGGGAGGTACATGGCTGCCTGGGAAGCAGCTGGACTTGGCAGCTTTTGGACTGAGAACAGAGAGATTGCAAATCTCTTGCACAGGGGCAGTTTGGCATCCCTTTGACCCCTGCATGCCTTAACTGGACTCCTTTGTTTCATATAAATTTCACATCTGCATGGTTTTCCTTTCTTCTAAAGGAAATAATATGTATCCCATTCTCTCCCCTCCCCCTAACCTGGACTGGACATTATTTGTCCTGAGGCTGAAGAGGAGTGGGAGTTATCACAACACATGATTATATTTAATGGTTTCCTGAGTTATTTTTTTGTGTGTGAAATATCCACCTACTTGCCACAGCTAGATTTACTGCATTGCCTGGAAATAACAAATGTAATTACTTTGGAATCAACATAATATGAGACCAGATTGCCTTAACATTCCTTTTGCTTGAGAGGAACTTAATGTGAATGAGAACCAGCTGTCTGTCTGTCAGCATGCGCATTTGATCAGCTTTCATAACTGATGACAGATATGGCTCTTTTGGAAAATACTTTAAAGTCACATAATTGTAATGGCCATTTTTTCTGTGACAGATTTAATATCTAAAATGAATCATGTAAATCACATATATCTTACCTGAAACCAAGAGATAACTGTGTTCTCCAAGTAGTTATCTGCCCCAGAATATTTACCTCAAAACTAATGTTTTGGACTTCTTTAATAAAAGGGGTAGTATGTTCCTGTTTAAAGGAATAACAAAAATGAAGCTTATGACTTCATGACCACAGAAATGCTCTCATGTAAAGAGGAGCTTTAGATGGCAAGAAGGGTTTTCAAATTGTGTGTGTGTGTGTATGTATAATTTAATTTATTTTGCTTTTATTAGGCATCCACTAATTGTCAGACTAGTGGTCAGACAATATAAATTTTTAAAAGACCTAACATTTGGGGGGTCTCCTTTGTGTTAGTATGTCAACATCCACTTCTTATTTTATCTTCACAAAAACTCAACCTTGTGAGTTAGATATTATGACCTGCTTCTTTCCAAAGGGAACAATGAAATTTCTTGCCAGTAGTAATTTTCCCAAGGTCACAGAACTTTTTAGTGATAAAGTTGATAGTAGGATCCAGGCATCTTCAAGTCAGTAATAAAACAATTAATGAAAGAGTTTAGCAAGATTGGCAAATACAAGCTCATCATACAAAAACTATTAACTATCTATATACCAGTAATAATAGTGCAATACAGAAAAATGACTCCATTCATAAGTCACAGTAATGAGAGTGTGATAGACAAACAGATCCGTGGAACTAGATTACAACCACATATATGGACACTTGACATATGAGAGAGGTGTGATCACAATGAAGAAAGGATGGGCTACTAAATTAGTGGTGATTGGAAAATAACGATGTGCATGGGATTCCCTACTTTATACTATATAAACATTAAAAATATTCCAATGAGATTAAAAACTTAAATGTGAAAGGCAAAATTTTAGAAAAAAATAAAGAAGACTAAATGATGTTAAAGTATGATGGAGTTCTTAAAAAAAAAACACAAAATCACAAGTGACACATGAAAGATTAATAAATTCATTATATTAAAATTAAGATTTTTTTACAACAGAACACAATACAAATAGTAGAAAAACAAGCCACAGACTGGGAGAAGACATCTGCAACACATATAACTGATAAAAGAATTAGTATCTAGAACATATAAAGAACATAAGCAGATGTCAATAACCCAACATAAAAATGGGCAATTCACCAAACAGGAAATCCAATGGTCACTTAATATGTGAAAATATTTTAACCATATTAATAATAAGAAAAGCAATAATATATCATTTTACATTTATTAAATTGACAAGTTTTTAAGTCTGAAAATGCCTATTATTGGCTAGATGTGATGCAGCAAGAATTCTCATTTATTGCTGATGGAATTGGAAGAACCACTTTGGAACACAATTTGGCAATGTCTAGAAAGGTTGAAGATGCGCCTTGCCTAACACCTAGCAATTTGGCTCCTATTTATATATCTTTAGAAAACTCTGTAACAGGAGTACAAGAAGAAATTAAAAATATTAAGTGAAACATTGTTTATGAAAATAAAACAGTAACACAAATATATCTAAATTTAAAAGGACATATTTTAATATATTTATAAAATGTAACACTATGAAACATCTAAAATAAACAGACTGAATCTACCTAAATCTAAACAATATAACATTGACTAAAACTAAAATTTTCAAAGCATTAGTATAGTATGACAAAATGCACATAAATTTCAAAAACTCACAAAAATATGATGTTGTTCATGTAAACAACTAATGGAAATTTGTTTGAATTTGTATAAAATGCGTGTTAGAAAAACAAGAAGCCCTGGCTAGTGTGGCTCAGTTGTTGGAGTGTCCATCGTCCCATACACGAACAGTCTGGGGGCTCAAATCCCAGGCAGGGCCCATATGGGAGGCAACAAATTGATGTTTCTCACATCGATGTTTTTCTCTCTCTCTTCCTTCCTCTCTATCTAAAATCAATACACATTAAAAAACAAAAGCAACAAAACTATATAGTGCTTCTCTATGAAGAAGGACAAATAAAAATGAAACTAGGGAGTTTTGTTAGAAATGGCTTTTCAATATTTTCTTTTAAAAAATCTGAAATGAATACAATGTCAATGGGTGGTAAAAAGAGAGAGAGAAGAGGAGAAAGGCATGATGAACAGAAGGGATGGACAAAATGAAATATGAAAAAAAGAGAAAGCAGGAAGGGAGGGAAGAAAGAAAAATATTTAGAGTCTGAAACTGTGGGCCAAATCATTGAGGTTCTATCTTCCAGTGAAAAGTCGTTTAAATTAAAATTTTTAGAAAGAAACAGATTATAGGAGAAATTGTAGATTTTGTAAATCGTTACATAACAGGGCTAGGTTTGATATGATTTAATAAAATTCACTAATTTAAATCAATTGGCAGCTCAATTTAAGTCAAATAAATCCAAAGATTTTGAGTACTAAAAGGCATGCAATTATAAAACATTCTGTACCAATGGCTATTCAAACTGACAGCAACAATTTACCTTTGTGTGTATCAGGCTTAAATCTTCAAACATGAAGAAGTTTAGTCTCTGTGTGTCCCCTCTTCTCTCTCATTTGTACCTTTAGGGCAATTTTCTTTCCTCCCATATGGAAACGAAAATTCAATGACAGGCTAGAAGCAGAGGAGCAACTTGACCTGTCTTACATATTACAGAAACTTTCCAGGCTGTTGTGGTCAAAATAGGCTGTGAGTAGACTTCCAGATTCAGCTCCAACATGTAAAGAGCTTGGTCATCATCCCTCTCATCTAACAACAGGAACAAGTGGGCAAAAATCCCCCTGCAAATGGATGGCTTTTCCTGGACACGTCAGAAAACTGAGGTTACAGGGCAAGGGGCTAACCTGAAATCTGGAGACACAGGAGAATATAGAGATCACAGCCAAGATCTAGATCCCTTGAGCAAAAGCTGCTGGTGCCATAAACTAGTAGGAATGTTACAGGGCAGAATGGGATTCTGCCACATGCCACCACATACAACCATAAAACAGAGACTGGTGGGGAAGGAAAAAGGCTTTTACTAACAAAGTGCCCATTTGGGGGAGCTGGCATCTCTCTCTCTCTCTCTCTCTCTCTCTCTCTCTCTCTCTCTCTCTCTCTCTCTCTCTCTTTAGGGGGTAAACTTATTAGGTCAGCATCTCCACTGCCTCACGGCAGCTTTCTTCCTCTCCTGAAGCCAGGACACACTGCAGCTGGTCAAGCAAGGGACTCAGTATGCTAAGTACTGCCCCTACCTCCCCACCCCTGGCATCCAGGGCTGCTCATGCCCTCAGCCTGAGGAGCATTCTCCACACATGAGTCTGTGCACCATTCTCAAGGTAAGAGAACAGGAGTTGTCCATGACCCATGCTGTGCAATGCAGTTCAGGGCCACAGCATCCCACCCGAGCCCACCACTGGTGAGATGCACATCCCATGCGAGCCTGCTACAGACCGCAAGAGCAGAACAAGGCAAGAGCTGCAAGCAGGGCCCATATCCTGTGGGCCTGCTGCTGGTGGGGCACACTTCCTGCCCACAGGACTCAGCCTCCACAGGCTGGCTCCTCACTGTACAAGTAAGGGGAATGCAAAAAAAAGGGGGTATTCAAGCGGACCAGCCAGGTCCTGTGAGGGGTGAGGAAAAGAGAGGAAGCTTCTGTGTTTTAAATCTTTCCCCCAAAATCCAATGTGCTATGGGAGTGTATCCAAATGCCCAGCCAATTGCAGGCCAGCATTCACTGTGTGCATCAGCTCGCACAGTGTCTTTGTCCCTCCTCCAGCCACCATGATCCAAGAGCAAGTAGGAGGGCTTTACACATATGTTGTGACTTTTTCAGCCCCCACAGGCCACGCAGGTTCTATGCAAGGGACATCACAAGTTGCATTAGTTGTTTACTGTTGCCTGACCCCTGCTCTGGTTTTGATCCTGGGCGCTTCCCAACCGCTCTCAGGGGTCCCTCTTTGGAGCGCAGGCTCTCCCTCAGTGCTGTCTCCTTGCCCTTCCTCCTGCTGGGACGCACTGCTGCAGAGGCAATGCGAGCACGGACTTCCTGGTTTGTTTACTCGTGGCTTGAGTCTGCAGCCTCCTCTGCGTCCCCTCCCTTCTCCAGAGGAGTTCGGCCTTTCCTGCCAGATTGGGGTTTCCCTTCCCTGCTCCCCAGCAATCTGGCCAGACCTCTCTGTTACAGGAACACCTAAATGGTAATTTTGACAAACTGCCCAAGGCTGAGTGTAGACTAGCATGACAATGAGTAACTCCTGGGGCTTGGAGAGACTTTCACATTTTCTTGGCATTTTCCTTCAGGAGCACACCAGTTTCTCACAGGCAAGAGCCAAGAAAGAGCTCTTCATGGCTCTGGGAAGGGGAGGGGAAAGGTAACTATTTTGAAATATACCCAGAGTTTGCTCCATAACAAAGATTTACTCTGCAGGGGAAAAGTCTTCAGCAGAGCCTTACCTGCTTAGGTTAGAAATTCATATCCACACAAAATAGAGAGTGCAGCTGGCAGGAACAGATGTTAGAAAGTTATAGCAAACATCCATGTGAGCAGAGCTGCAGAATTGTTCTTTGGTTTTTTTGTTGTTTTTTTTTTTTTATGAAGATTCTAGAAAAGACTAGGTCTCTAGAAAAGAGAGAGGGGGAAGCCAAGTAAGAAGGTTGCTAAAAGGAAGACAGTTTTATAGTCATGGGCAGAGAAGGAAGAAGGTGGACCATGTGTCTCAGAGTGAAAGAGCCACAGGTGTCTGGGAGAGAGGACATCGCTACCACTCTCACAGCCGATTCACCCATCCCCTGCGGCCAAACAGCTTTTCAGGAGTGTTAGACTCTGATAAGCCTCCTGGACAAAGGGTAGAGGATTGACTTACCCTGGGTAAGGAAAAGGGCATCAAGGGAAACCTTTGCTCCCTGACTAGGGTGGCACTGAGGAGAACATGTGGAGTATTTATCCTCATGCCAACTTTTATCACAGTTTGCAAATGTACCTAATCTGCTGGGCTGAATGATTCTGGAGCATGGAGCACTATTGGCACTCTTCAACAGGGCTCCCCGGTCCCAAGGTCACAGGATTGCCTAGAAACACATTCATACAGGGATCACCGTTCTCTTCCCTTCAAGTCCCCTGAGGTTACGACAAATTTCTTGACATTATTTTTAAGGCTAGACCTTATGTAGCTGTGGATCGATGCTCACAGGCTGCAAAAAGGCTGATGTCACCCCACCTAATACTAAGGGATTGCATCAGTCCCTAGGGGGTCTGCTGATCTTTACCCTGCAGTTCCTCAATCATTTCCTTGCAAGTACCTGAAACTACTGTAAAACTTGTATCTTACCATTCAGGTGGTATTCCTTCTTCTTTCTTTCTTTCTTTCTTTCTTTCTTTCTTTCTTTCTTTCTTTCTTTCTTTCTTTCTTTCTTTCTTTCTTTTTTTTTTCAGCAGATCCAGCCTCAACATTTGTATTTTCTCAGTCAAATTAATCAAAACTATTTGTCAGAGCACAGCCTAAATGACAAGAGGCCACCTCACAGTATCCAGAATCCTCTGGGAGAAAGATTGCCCTGGACTAGGCAGCCCTGGTTTCACTGCCAGTTCTGTGGCGACGGCTGGGGATTCTGGGGCTTCTGGGGCTTCCCAAGCTGTTGAGTCCAGGAAGTGAGAGACACAAGAAGACTCTCACATTTAGTAATTCCTGTGCTCATCTATTCCTATGTCATTTCTACCTGAAGTAGAAATGTTTACACTCTGAACTGCAGAGATAGTGTTACTGAGATTTGATAGTTCAATATGAATGAATGAATGAATATCAGAAAGCAGTGTTAAATACATAGTTGAACTTTTCTTACAAAAATTAATTCTTAAAATGCCTCCCTTCAGGCAGAAGATATCCTAATTTCTCACTTCCTATATTTTTAGTAGGAAAATATTGGAAGTATGAGGAACAAAGAGAAACATATAGGACCATGACCTCACAATAAGTGTTGGCCCTCAAATCTCATGGTCTCTCTTACCTAACACACTCAGCTCGGAATAGACAGGTAGAGTGAGAATGTACACTAGTGCTACTAAAATAAATGATCATGAACTCGATAACTCAAACAACAGATATGTATTCTTTCACAGTTCTGAAGGCTGGAAGTCCAAAGTCAAGGTGTCAGCAGGGCTGGTTCCTTCTGGAGACTGAGGGACACTCTGGTCCAAACCTGTCTGCTAGCTTCTTGGTGGCTGTTGGCAATTCTTGGTAATCCTTGTCTTGTGGACACATCATTCCAATCTCTGCCTCTGTTTTCACTTGAGCTTCCTCTCTGGGTCTCAAAGCTTCCTTTTCTTCCTTCATTAAGGCACCACTCATTGGACTTAGAGCCTGCCCTAAAACAGTATGATCTCATCTCAAGATCCTTAATAACATCTGCACATCCACAGTCTCCAAATGAGATCACATTTTTAGGTAACAGAGGCACCTTATCTTATTGGGATCACTATGCAACTCACTAAGGAAGTAACAGAGTATGGTAACTATCAGAGCTGATGTACCAAGGGAGTGTAGTACAAGCTTCATCTCTAGTTTTCACTGGCTCCAAGGATGAGGAAATACCAATGTGAAAACAGTGCCCTGAATTGCTTACAGATATGCACACACACACACTCTGTAGTGGTTTTTGGAAACTATTTCAGGGACAAATGTTGTTGAATTCTGCTTCCTCAGGTTGAATTAAATTAGGTGGATAAGTGGTGATAAACTGGGAAACACGCTTTCTCCCATGCTCCTCCTTTACTCTCACATGACTAGCACACTCACTACACTTCTGATGCCAGATATGTGGGGATTCCCCCCACCAAGCAACTCAGTGACACTAGGTTGGTGTCCTACAGTTTAACTCAATTCTGATGCTATCTGGAGATACAGTGTCAGATCCCACAGGTGTAGGGCTCAAGCCCATGAGACCACCTCTCACTTCAAATATCAATTGTAAGTAATCAGTCCCCAGGTTGCCCACAATTTCTGTCCATTTCAGCTCTAAATTGAAGGTTCCCATGATTTGATTATTTGCTAGAGCAGCTCTCAGAGCTTAGTGAAACACTTAATGTTTATTAGTTTATTAAAGAACACAAAAAGTATACAGATAAACATCCAGATGAAGAGATGCAAAGGGCAAGGTCTGGGAGGGCCCCTGTGCAGGAGCGTCTGTCCTGTGGAGTTAGGGTGTGGCACCCTCCCTGTATGCAGATGTGTGCACCAGCCTGGGAGCTCTCCAAACCCCATACTCCCCATACTACTGAGGATTTTTTATGGAGGATTTCTCACATAGGTGTAATTAATCAACACCATTTCCAGCCCCTCTCCCTTTTCTGGAGAATGGTATGAAGCTAAAAATCCCAACCTTTTGGTCATGGCTTGGTCTTTATGATGACAAACCACCATCCTGGAGGCCTCCAAGAGTCACCTTATCAGAACAAAAGACACTCTCAGCATGCAAGAAATTCCAAAGGACTTATGATTTAAGTTCCATGTGTCAGGAATCAGAGGTCAAAGACCAAAGAGTAGAACAAAATTTGCTCCTAGCATTCTTGTTGCTTAGGAAATCACAGGAGTTTTAGGGGCTCTGTGCCAGGAATCAGAGACAGAGACCAATACAAATATATTTTATTATCTCGCAGATGGTCTCTCCATCATAAGAAAAAAATGGCAGCTGTTTAGTTGCATCATTAGTGAAGCAACTTAACTTATTAAAGTTCTTCAAAAGCATTTGTTCTTTTAAAACATTAAATATGGTGATTGTGGGGAGAGTGGAGGTGAAAGAGGGGATAAGGGGGATAAATGGGAATGGAAAATATACAATAAAAAATAAACCATGAAAAATTAAATAGCATGCCTCCCTCAACTTGTTCCCATAACTACTTTATTTAATAAACCAGATTCAAGCCTGATCCAAAGCTAATTCTCAAAAATCTGAATAAACTAAGTGTGAGTTGACAAACTGCCCCAGTGTCAAATCTACCCATCAATAAATAGCTAAACAAGAGGTAATATCACTTTTTTGGCCTTAGAAGTAGATGTTTGAGTATGCAACTGATTTTAATGACCTCTAAATCAGAGAGAGAAATGAACCTCATCAGTTAAAAAAATAGGAAAATATTACAGAAATGCTTACCACATGTTCTTGTGTGTAAAATACTGAAAAAGATATAGATGGGAGGATTATTTTTTATATTCAGAAATTTCTTAAAGTTGATGTCATAGTCTTATTGAACTTTATGTTTTGACTGTGATATTATTTTGTTTTTAAAATAGATTAGGTAAATGATATATAAAGCTAGAAATAAAGGGGAATCTATAAACCCCAAGGTCCTATGGAAAGGAGTCGTAACTCTCAGCAAATGTGGTGAGTTAACATATAAACATATACAGGAAACAACTACCCAAGCATTACAAAGAAGCCAGTCAGAAGTTAATTCCACCCTGTTGAATGTGTGCCAAAGCCATAATAGTTTATTTTAATACAATAAAGAGTATATCAAACATTCCCAGAATCTTGACCAGAGTTCGTAAGAACTAAATTATTTTTGACAAAATACAAGCTAGGGAGCCATATTACTTTTCTGTGATTTTTTTTTTTCATCAGTTATCCTGGTAAAATGTGAAGTGCCTCAGGAATAAATACAAACATCTAACATCTCAGCTCTTCTCCTTACTAGCTGCATGACCTAGAAAAGAATCTAAACAATGTGACCTACAGCTTCCTCAAGTTATGAATCATAGTCCCATCTTTCAAGGTTGCTGTGAAGGTTATAAATATTATGGGGAGAATATCTCATTTTGAATGCCTTACTGTTATTCCTAGGCTGTGTGGTATTTTATTATGTAAATCTCAGAAACCATGTTCAGGTGTGTTTAGTTACTTCTTGTAAGTCTGTGTCCAAAACAAAGTGAAAATTTGAATGATAATTTGTGATTACATTTGCATATACCAAACTGGCTTTTTATATGTATTTAATTACAGTGAAAGAGAAGTGTGTTATTCACAATGTGGCAGACCCAGAGATGCACCATGCAGATTCCCTTCCAAAAAGACTCACAGCCTGGTGGTGAGGGGTGTGGCTGGCTCACAGCCTCCAGCCATTAGTCAGCCTCAGCTTTCCAGCTCAGGTCACATTTGTGGGGTGACCCTGGGCAAATGACTGACCAGACAGTTCTTGTCTCAGAAGCCTCCAGCTAATGACTGCATAGAGCAGGGATACAGGGTCAACCATTCTCACCCACCGTGGAATCCCTCCATTGAGCACTCTGTGCTCCTGAGCTTCTGCTGGGCTGCCAGAGGCTTCATCAGGTTGGTGTGGCAGACGGACACACCACTGCCCAAACCTGCTTCCTCTCATTCCCATTAACAGGATTACTCCCCAATAAACACACGTTCTTTTTACATTTCTAGCTGCCTAGTATCTGCTTCCAGAGACCCAAACTACAGCACATAAATCTTTAAAAGATTCATATTATTAAACAATAACAACAAATCCTGATAGAAGAGTCAACAGAAAGGCAGTTCTTCATTATTTAGCCTAAAACATTCCAGACGGGCATCTACTCTATTCTTTTTCTTCCCTAGTTTTATTGAAATATGATTGACATACAAGATTGTGTAAACTCAACTGAACTAACAAGGAAGATGGGGAAAGACTCATAGACGTAAAGCAGGATGATGGCTGGGGTGGGGGAGGTGAGGAGAGGATGGAACTGAGTAAAAAGGAAAAATGACTCATGGACATGGGCAACTGTGTGGTGATTGCTGGGGGGAGGGGCATGAGGGGACAAAATGGTAATGGAAACAATACAATAAAGATTAAATTTAAAAAAATATTGTGTAAACACAAGGTGCACAACTTGTTGATTTAATACATTTATATACTACAAAATAATTACCCCCACAGCATTAGCTAACACCTTCATCACTTCACATAATTACCATTTCTTATTTATGGTGAGAACATATAAGATCTAGTCTCTTAGCAACTTTCAAGTATGCAATGCAGTGCTGTTAACTACAATGCTGTCCAGTAGAGGCCCAGAATGTATTCATCTTATACCTGGAAGTGTGTACTCTTTGACCAACATCTCCCCATGTCCACCCCCCAAAAACCCAGCAACTGCTGCTGTATCCCTAATGATGAGTCCACAGCTTCGGTCTGTACCTGTAAGTATCAGCCAATGTTTGTATTTTGGGGTCGGGGGGAGTTCCTGTTTGGTCTAATATGAATTTGCTTGCTGCAAGTTAAGCCCCCTACTTCTCCATATATTCACAGTGACAAGGAAGATAAAAGCACCTGCCCTATGGTTCAAAACACTTAAGCCATTCTTTTGCTATCAATTAAGATACTCAATTGATTTAAACATCCCTCTGAGGTCTTGTTTTTCAAGCTGTTAGTCGTTTTATTGCTTTCTCTGGATGTTATCCAAATCTCCACCCTGCACCTGATTTCAGATGAAGAGGTTCGAATTCCAAGAAGGGCCCTAGTAAGAAGCTGGGGGTAGTAGAGTAAGACAGAGAAGCTCAGTGGCCATAATTCCATGGACAAGGATTACCTGTAAAATCAGCAACAAGTTCTAGCTATGTTCACCTTTTTATTATTCAGTAATTGCATAATCTGAAATATTTCATTTATGTATATTACACCTCATCAGGGGCGGTATTTTGGATGGGATTATTTAAAATGTGCCAAAGGTCAGCAACATACAAGGCATGATTCCAACAGAAATACAGAACTTTATATTTTCCATTGGTTCTATAGTAAACATTTTAAAAATCTTCCTGTTGAAATAACAAGAATGGTGCTTACATGCACACATGTCATTAAGTGATGGGGACGGACACAGCACGACAAAGGAGAACCATGTTCTTTTATAAGCATCACCGACTCTGCTTACGCTCTGTGTTCTTTGTGAGCCAGCTCTCTTGAATCCCACAGACTGGTGTGACCTGCTTTCCCAGCAAGTACTCCAATTACCCCTCACCCACCTTAAATTCCAGTCAGACTGAACTCTATTCCATTTGTTTCTATTAGAGTTTGAACTCTATTCCAGTGTTTCTCTCCAAACATGGCTGCTGCCCCTAGCTCTCTGCCTTACTTTCATTTCCTATGTCGTCAAATGCATTCCCTCCCCATTCAAAATAGTTTAAGCCATCCAAAGGCCAATTGGAAAATCTCCTTTGCCTAGAAGCCCTTTCTATTGCCCATAGTTGTACTTCGTCCCTTCTCTGAATTCCCACAGTACTCTGTGGCACTGACCCGTTCTATACTAATTACCTGACATGCATGTCTTAGCTCATGTTCCCGAGACTTGGGACAGCATCTTGTTTGTCTTGTGCTTCTGATAGCTTCCTGCCAAATACTCATCCAGTAAGTCACTGAGTTGGCCACAAATAAGTGCTGCGCTGAAGTAGGTATTGGAATTATAACTATACGCAGAGTTGACGTGGTAACTGTCCTTGAGGAGCGTCTGGGCTGGGAAAACTACTGAACGTATAATGACCACAGTTCCACAGGAAGCAGAGGACTCTTGGGCTGGTATAGGAGACATAGGGAAGGCTCCTAACCCAGACTTCAGGATCATAGAATTCTGATGAAGACTAACAGGCAAGCAGTTAACTGGGACAGCAGCCTGAGTGGCGGTGATTGCTAGAGGTTGAGAAATAGGTTGTGAAAACACCAGGAGAGACAGTACTGTTTCAAAGCATCACAGGAGAGCATGAGGATGAATTCAGTTAATCTCGAGGTTTGGCTGAGATGTAGGCAGAAGCCAAGGTCATGACAGGCCCCTTACATGTGACAGAATTCAGATATTGGCAAGCCACTGAAAGATATTCATATTCATCATTTGCATTTTCAAATGTTCCCTTTGGCTTTAGTGAAGAGACGAGGTTGCCAGAGAGCAAGACAAGGAACAGAGAGACCAATTAGCAGCCTACAGCAGTAATCCAAGCAAGTCTCAATAGATAGTAAGCTAGGAGGCTTATGTCCATATATTTTAAACAAGTGTAATTTGCTAAATTCCAACATAATGCATATCTACCAGCTCTCACCCACTCCAAGAAAAAATTTTAAGTGAAACTGACAGAAAATATGCAACTCCCCATATGATCAAGGGGCCTCTAACTGTCCTGTGCCAGACTGCCTCGTCCAACATCTGGATTTTTAATACACCTGGTAACAGTTCAGCATTTTAACCATAATTGTCGTGGAGAAATTCACTGAGTTTCCAGGTGTTACTGTAGTTCATGGTTCATATGCTCAATCAATCAAGACCACAAGCATTTTAATTTTTACAACAGGTACTATTACAATATTTAATTGATAAGCAGTGAGGACAGACATATAGAGTAAATATTAATTATGCAAGAAAACCCACTGCCAAAGAGTCAGGCCATTTTTGCCTCCTCACACTCCTTTGACCAAGGGCTAAATCAGCAGGCACTTTCGTTCCTGCCTTAGTTTAAAACTGACTGGGAGATGAGAAATAGTTTAGAGCCCACCACACTGGGAGTTTATCTGTTTGGTCAGGAAATAGTACAGAATTCCCTGTGCAGTTAAAATCTGTTTTCCAGTAGCAGAAAAAGAGACATGGACAGTACACACATGATATGGTCCTAATGGTGATAACACCCCCATCTGCCCCCATTGTCACTACCAGGTCCTGGAGAGATGTGCTCTCTTCACTGTGCATGACATGGTGAGGAACTAGCAAGCAATCAGTCTTAGTGGCTGTCATGGCAACTGACTAATTAACACCAAAGGAGAACCATAAATAAACCATCCTGAAATGGATAATCCTTTTTGGTAAAGTTCTCTATTATCTAATTGACCCAAAATTAAGTAATTTAATCCAGTCAGTTATCTGAGCCCATGTATCCTTTAAACCAGACACATAATCCTTTTGGCTTGAACTATACACCAAGGAATTGTGTTACTCATGTCAATGTTCTATGGATTCCTACTGTAGATGCTCTCATTTGGTTTGTTTGTTTATTAGTCTTAAGAGATGAGGTGAGTAACTGGTTGTACATGCTTATAAACATATCTAGGCCACATGTATTGTGACACTGTTCTATGACAAAATATTTGGGCCTGATTTGCCTTCCTATTTGTCTGTTAGCTAATGGCTTACACTTCACATTCTATGTGTTAACCTGACCAGGCTTTGCCGAGAGCACTTCAGCTAGCACATCTTTTTGTCAAGCTCCTAACTTTCATCAAGAGATAGCAGTCATCCCTCTTTTCACAGATTTTGCTCAGCTAATGGAGAGAGGGTGAAGCTATAGCTAATTGCAGACAAGATTAATTTGCAAGACCCTGCTAGTTGTCAGGAAAATAACCTTGAATTCTTTGTTCCCCAGTAGAAGAGTAAACAATATACAATCCATCTCTTCCTTTAGCTACTCAAAAACCTTCACTGGATTAAGCCTGGTAAATGAATTATGTAATTGGATAGTGTCATATTGGTTTCCTACTTAAATTAATTTTTACTGAATGTGCTTTAACAATCTCTCATCAGCCTATGTTGAGGGATGAGGGGGATAGTATGAAAGAGAGCCTGTAAAACTCAGGACTATATTTACTCTAAAGATGCTATCAAATATATTGTTTCTTATATTACCCAGAGACCTCTTTAAGAGGATGTGTAGGATGAATTTCTTGTGGGTCTCAGTGCTGGAAAGAGCTATGTTCCCCTGGAGACATTTGGGCTTGTTTCCTTTTAGAGGCACAGTGAATCGGGGACCTGGTGGTGGTCCTGTTTCAGTGCAGGAGAACTTACAGCCAAATTGGTGTTCACGGATTTACACTAGATCACGTTCCTCATTTTTATCTTATTATAAAAGGAAAACATAATTATTGAAGAAAATTTAAAATTCTGATAAAAAAAACATAAAAATTACTTATACTCTCACTACTCCCAGATGGTCATTGTCAATGTTTTGTTACATTTCTTAAAAGTTTTAATTCTACTCATGTCCTTTCTTCTCTTTTAATAAAAATGGAATCACACTACACATCACTCTGTAACTTGCTCTCTTGACTAAATAACATATTGTGAACAAAATTTACATATTATCAAATGTTCTTCAACAATTTCAATAGCTGCTGGGAATAAACATCCCATAGATTTATCAGCATCTATTCAACCACTCTTGTAGTTGAATATTTATGCTCTTCCTATGTTTATATCATAAATATGTTCTGATGAATAGCTTCATAACAGTATCTTTTATAATTTTCTTAAGAATACATTTCTAGAAGCAAAATGACTGGGTCAAAATATACACAAAATTATGAGGTTATTGCTAGAAATTAAGAAATTGCTCTTTAAAAAGGCTGCAATTTTTTATCTGACAAGCATTTTTATTAAATGACACATGATGTTAGTTACAAATACTTTTCTGTATTGTTTGACAGTTCAACACATGCATGCACACACAACACACATGCACATTCACAGAAACATAAACTATCTGTGTCTGTTGCTGGGCATATTTTAACAGAGACTGTGGGGTAGCTACCAGCTTATCAAGACTTCTCTGAGACTAGTCCCACAAGATGGGCCAAACAAGGATGGTCTGAGTTTCCATGTCTCTGTGTGATGATCCCGACTAAAGCTACCTAACAGTGAATGTTTGAACTATGTTAAGCCATTTCACCCAATCTCTTTGAAATTTCATAACGAAAAAAGGAGACATAGAAGTGCAAATTGTTGAAACTGACCTGTTCATTAAAGCACTTTCCCCCAACATATTCCTGCTGTTAAAATCATAAGAGCTGCAGTAACCCTTCCCTTTCTGAGACACCTTTTCGTTAGTACCAGCTTAGGCTAACCAGGCTAATGAATAATAATGAAAATAGTAATAAAACTAACATTTATTAGATGTTTATAGTGAAACAGACAACATTCAAAGAGCTCTGTATTAACTCAATCTTTCTAACAGTAATGTGAGGTAGGTAATATGAATATCTGGATTTTAGAGATGAGGAAACTAAAGTAACAAGTAGGTAAATGATTTAGTCATTTGCCCAAGGTCATGTAGCTCATATGTGGCAGGGCTGGACTTCTGAATCAGATCAGTTTAGTTGCAAAGCCCATGTTCTTACTTACTGCACTGGGGTGGACACCACTCCTCAGGAAGTCATGGAAACCTCATGTCACCACACCCAAAGGACCATACAGTCACCATGACTGGAATGGGCTGTATGTAGACAGATCCTACTATTATTCCAAGGCTGGTTGTGCCCAGAGATTAGCAAACTGGATTTGGGGTGCTGCTCAACAATTTCATCTGATGGCCACCTGAGGGACATCTTCTGGAACAGGAAGGCTCACCCTGCTTTACCACACTGGTCATATTCTCACTCTGTGGCTAAGTAGAGGTCGAATGCAGTTGTCTTCACTTGGTATCTTACATACATTTACCCTCATTGATCCAGGAGGGGGGTGATTTAGACTTTGAGGTTAAGATGATGATGATGATGATGATGATGATGATGATGATATCAGGAGATCATTCAGGCCTCACCTGGAAAGCAAGAGCTTGGAAGAGAGTCAGAAAAGCATCACTATGCCAAGAGACAAAAATGGATTCTCTTATACAATTATAAGCAGTAATAGGTTTAAAACATACTTATTGAATTGACAGGAAATAAAGCATCAGATTGTTGTTTTCACTTGCATAATTTGTACTATAATTGTTTTTATTTTTGAGATCTCTGGAGTGGATGCATTTTCTGTAGCCAAACTAGATGTTCCTGGATGGAAACTATAAAGAGATAGAATGGATTTTAGTGATGATTTCTCCAATGATTTTCTACATTAGGTCCACACTGATGTGATAAAAAACAGTGTCACACTAAGAGTTAGAAAGCTAGTATTTCTTTACTTTTACCATTTTAGTTCTCTAGATCCCTTCAAATTCCTCCCAAATAGAAGGCAGCGGTCTCCCGCTGACGTCTACCGATGGCACCCTCGCTGCTACAGACACTAGTTGAAGGTGCCTGTGTCACTGTGAATCCTCAGCAAATCTGTGCAGAAGCCACCAGTGCCCACTTTCCTGATACTCAGGTTCCTGAGGAGAAAGCCATTTTCTGGTCCCAGACCAGAGCCACTGCCCCTGGCCCATCCACCGGCTCCCACAGGTAGAGGGAGCACAGGTACACAGGCTTCTTGGATTAGTTACTTCCTATACAGCAACTACATCAGCCTAAGAATAATATACCAGGCGGCATCCAAAGTCACCTTCCTTTCCTCTCTTGGCCTATCATCTTTGAACCAATTTTGTTGACCTCAGAGTGTCCTTCATCCCCGGAGACTCATGGTCTCTCATGTAAATAGGCACCCCCCTGCACTAGACATTCCAGACATGTCTGAATACATGGGTAAACACTGATTAAACTCAGACTGGGATTCTTCTATTATATCTATTATCATTATTGCTATTATCCTATCATCATCATCATTATGTTAATTATGATGATGATGATGAACTGGGATCTATTAGTAACAACATATATCAGGCCACATTGGGGAAAATTAGATGTACTCACTTCCTCCATCTCATTGTTCCAATAGGAAACATTTCTAAAGACCTCCAATATTGAATAAGCCTAGTACAGCACTTTTATTCTCTAAAATAAACATAATAGATACTAAACATACTAAAGAAAAGATATATGCAATACACTTAGCACTGACTTCTTCCTCTTGTGCATGCATATAAATGATGCTGCAGATTAGAAGAATAAGAAGAAAAGAAGCTTCAGAATGGTCTCTCTGTCTGATATTTGCCTTAGTAGCTAAAAAGTCTGGGTTATAACCTCATCTCACCATTTAATTCATTGTGTGCATTTGGAAAAAGCTCAGAACAACCCCAGACTTCAGGTTCCTTATTAATAAAATAAAAATAAGAGAGATTGTTTTAAGAAACAAGATTAAATGAGCAGTTATAAATAATAATTCTTTTCATCCTAATTTTTCATTATTCCCCAGGAATTATAAAAAATATCACATTAAATGTCAGCTTCTGAAGGCTATTGTGAAAGTTATGTGTTTGTGACTTGCAGATAAATACATTGACTGAGAGACAGATAGACATTTACAAGATTTTTAAAGGCAAAGCTCTAAAAATCTTGTCACCAGTGTTACTAATAAAGACAACTAAAGATCATGGCAATGAGCAAAATGATTTTTTCTCTATATGTGAATATCAGTTTATCCATCCATCCATTCATCCACCTATATAACTAACTAGCCATCTTTGTTGGTTTCATTTTCACCTATGACTGAAGTTCTAAGAGCTATAGAAACAAGTGAGAGATGTGAATAAAGTGAAAATTACTGCATTGTTTTCCCTTCTTCACCCCTCCTCCTATCTCCCCCAGCTCAACTCCACTCCTACAGGTGCTTGCATATAACTGATGAGATTCTCCTGATAGCAATGACTGCCATGATAAAACACTTTACTTTAGCCTAGATATTATTTAAAAGGGTTTGGGATTTTTGTCTGAGACAACTCATTCTTTATCTTTTAAAAATCTTTCTATTGAGAAGAATGTTAGGCACTGTGTTTGGAACTACAAAGAATGGAAAGATGAATTAGATATAGATGCTACCTTCAAAGAACTGGTATTTGAGAGTGTATCAGAGAATAGGATTTACACATCTATAATCATGTATGTGGGTATATGTGTGTGTATATTGCTGCATAAAAATTATCCCCAAACTTGGAAGCTTAAAACAACACACGTTTATTATCTCAGTTTTCTCTGGGTCATGAATTTGGGAGTGGTTAACCAGGTAGCTCTGATTCAAGCTCTCTCACAAGGTTGAAATCTGTCACCTGGATGACAGGCATCTGAAGGCTTGACTAGGGTGACCAGATCTGCTTGCACAATGGCCCGTTCACGCGGCTGATGGCAGGAGGCCTCAGTTCCTTGCCAGATAGGCTTCTTCATAGAGCCACTTAAGCTTCCTCACAGCACAAAATTTGCTCTCCCCAGAGCAAGTGATCTGACAGAAAGAAAACGTGGAAGCTGCACTTGGAAGCCACACACCATCCTTGCCAAATATCCTGTTGGTTTTGCTGGTCTGCTCTATTTAATGTGGGAAGGACCACATAAAGGCATAAATGCCAGGAGACAGGGACCACTGGGTGCCATCCTGTGGGTTGACCATCACAGTATGTAATGGAGTCTCCTTAGATCTCATTCAGTTCCTGGTCAAGGCCACATTGTTATTTCAAACCTCAGCAGCTCTTGTTTCAATCACTGACTAAACATCTCTAACTCTTAAAAGTGTTTTCTTCTGCAGCATTTCTGGGAGCTCCTAGAGAGGCAGCCACACCACCACATGACACCATTCTCCTGCCTGGTGCCCTGCTGCACTGCTTCACTGGGCACTGCCACCAAGGGAATGGAGCTCTGGTGCCAACCACACACTTTGTTTCAAAGTGAAGAGATTCCTCTCTGCTCAGAGTCTCCATTCCCCTATGGTTTTTCTTACTGGGTGTGATATTGTGAGTTATAAGAAGATGAATGTATTTGGTTTTCATCCCCAATTCTAGCACAGAGCACATAAAACCATTTGGAATTTCTTCAACAATGAAAGCAATAAAGGAAGGTATCTCTTGTTTTGTTAATGAGGTGAGTTTTAGGATGGGGGCTGGTTGCCAGTCATGGGATTAGAAGGTTGGAACTTTTATCCCTCCCCACATACCTTCAATAAAGACAGAGGGTTTAGAGACTGAGTTTAACCACCAATGGTCAATGAGTTAAGCAATCATGTCTATGTAATAAAGCTTTTATAAGAACCCAGAAGGAGAGGGTTCAAAGAGCTTCCAGGCTGGTGAATACATGGAGATGCAGGGAGAGTGGTGTGCCCGGACAGTGAATAGAAGCCCTGTGCCCTTTCCCCACAGTTTGCTTTGTGCACGTCTTCTATCTGGTTGTTCCTGAGTTATGTCCTTTCATAATTAACCTGTAATTCAGTGAGTAAAACATTTCTATGAGTTCTGTGAGCTGCTCTAGCAAATTAATTGAACCTAAGGAGGGGATCATTGATCCTCCAATCTATAGCTGGATGGTCAGAACAACAGGTAACAACCTAGACATGACTCTGGTGTCAAAGCGGGTACAGGAGGACAGTTTCCTAGGACTGAGCCCTTAACCTGAGGAATCTGATGCCATCTCCAGGTTTTGTTAGAACTGAGTTGAATTCTAGAACATAGCTGGGATCTGAAAATTGCATATTGGTAATGGGGAACCACCCATCCAACACTGAAATGGAGTGAGAACCCCTTTATGGGGTCAAAGTCATCACTCTCCAGTTCTTCCTCTCTCAGCTTATATTCTTTCCCAGAAGGCTCCTCAACCCTAATGCAAATAGGCCTGTCTTCACAGTTCACCAGACAAGCCCAGAGATGTCTGTGTTCCCTTTAGACCAAGCATGTCTACCCTACTCTACCCTTTATGACCTGATATATTTGCAAAGGTAAAATAGAAAGTTTAAAATGTCCTAAGATAGGGGAACATTTTGATACATTTGCTGAGTCTCAACCTTAGGTCAATTCCGTTACTGCTGCTCTCATTTACAATTACATCAGTGAAGTCTGAGGTCCAGCCCATCAGTCACTAGGTGAGCACCTGTGGTGATAAACCCTGTAGCAACACATGATGAATGAACAAACAGGTCAACGTTGGTTTAATGACTATGGAAATGCTGCCTAAATTTAACACAGAAGCTTGCTCTGCACACATAGGTCCAAGGGATGGCCAAAAGCAAACTTTCAGGAATACTGTAGTAAATTCACCTTCATTTTATTCTCTTCTCCCTCTTGTGAAAAAAAAAAGAAAGAAAGAAAAATGTCTATTTAGTCATTCACTTAGGTATTCCTCAGTGAGGCCTGAATTTGACCAGAAAACTAGGATGAACTGCATGAAACTTTACTTTGCCACTGGAGCTCTTAACAGAAAGAGTGCCATGTTGCTCCTGTCCCTGATCAACAGCTCGTTGTCTTAAGTCAAAGTTTCTGTCACAGTGGAAATCAAGAAACATCCAGAATAGAAGTAAAATGGCTCAAGATGCTCACTTATCAAAAAAGGACAAAAGGAATGCATTGTACAGTAGACATCCAATTATAAATGAAGGAGGTTTCCATCTGATTTTTAAAGTTTTACATAGTAGAAACTCTCATTGATGGGACTAGTAAAAATGTGAATACCTGTATTCAAAATTGGAAATTTTCGACATTCAGAATCATCATGGCAGAAGTCACCTTTGCTCAGCAAGACATTTTCATAACAATCATAAAGGTCAATTATGGCACTAAAAATGTTTCAGTACTGTAAATGGTCTGAAGGATTACATAAAACCATCACCTCCCTGGGAATGAACTTGGGTGCATTCATTTTCCATTACTACTATGACAAACTACTATAAATTTAGTGGTTTAGAGGAGCACCCATTTTATTACTTCACAGTTTTGTATGTCAGATGTCCAGTTAAAGCATGGCTTAGCTAGTTTTCCCCCCTTAAAATACCACAAGGCTGAAATCAAGGTGTTGGCAGGCATGTGTTCTTTCCTGGAGACCGGGGATGAGTCTACTTCCAAGCTCATTCAGGCTGCTGGCTGAACTGAGTCCCTTGTGGTGTAGGACTGAGATTCCCATTTCCTTGCTGACTAACAGTTGAGGGCTGGTCTTAGCTCCTAGAGATCTCTCTCTAGTTCTCCTTGCATATGAACTTTTCCATAATCAAGCCACCTGACTTCCTATCCTACTTGCAGCTGGAAGAAAGCTCTGCTTTTAAGGAATCACGTGATTATATTGGGCCCACTGGATACACGCCCCATCTTAAAGTCGGCTGGTTAGGGACCTCAGCTACATGTGAAAAGTCTCTTTTTGCCACGTGGGATAACAGATTCCCTGGTGTGACATATTCACTAGTATGGCACCAGAAAGTGAAGGTGGTGGGGCCAAATCTCTGCTCACCACAGGGTAGAAGAGTGTGGAGGAAGGATTTTCCCTTGAAAATAAATATTTCTCAAATACTTGAACATTTTTCCTTATTACAAGCAAATATTAGTTTCATAGTTTTATAAGCTTTTTAAAAAATATTTAAACAATTATGTATTTTCAGATGTACTCAGTTTTTTTTTTTCAGAGTCCCTCCTTCATAAATAATGTAAATTGTACTCTTATCCATTAATTTAAATAAGGAAATCTGCTAGGTAATACTGTTTGACAATTTAACGTGGGCACTTTAAAGTTATAAATTATATCTGTGAAAGTTTTCACAAAGAAATTTTTTTCCCAAAGGTATACTATTGGCATCATATACAGAATTAAAAATGTATCACTGAATGTGATCAAACATGATTATATATCTAATTAAACAACCAAGATTTTAAAACATGTAGTATTATACTCTTAGCACTAAGCACCGTGAGAAACACAAAAGGGGGCAGTGACACTGTGTTACTTGAAATCTCGCTGGAAAACAAAGATAAGAAAGACAAAATAATAACAACATAGTCTCCTGGGATACGCACAATTTGTAACTCTGCAGTTCGAAAGATTACTGCTGCTAAAGGGGGAACGTGTCCTAAAACAGGGGGGACTTGAGCTTGGCAACAATGTTCTGTCTTTCTGAACCTCTATCAACTCATTCTTTCCCAAGAGGAGGGCTGGTTTGAGCCTCAAATCCTAAATGCCAAGAGAGGGAGCAGCTGCTGGGTCAGGATGCTCCAACCTCCCCTTATCACACTAGTGCAAATCCGTCAGGGCTCAGACACAGACAGCTGCAGGGGCAATCCATGCAAATTACAATGGACTTTGCTTTTCCAGGTCAACAAAATCAGAAGTTATGACAACAAACTTAATTTCTTCTCCATGTGTTATTTAGCACTTAGGGATAAAATGCGAACTATGTGAACTATGCAGGATTTGGAGCAGCAGCTAAGATGGTCAACAGCCAAATATTCTACTTCTGTCATACTCTTTTATAACCTTTAAAATATCATCAGTTTGGCCTTCAGCCCTTCTAAATTGACTTAGTATTTTGGCAGTGCATGAAGGTAGTTACTACACAGCTTTTCTTTTCACATCATACCTAGGATTCCCCAACTTCCTAGAAATATTTTTCCAGCTGCTTGAAATAATTTCTCCAGAATGTTAAATACTGCCTCAGACAATGTCCATCACTCCTCACAAGCTATCAAACACATAATCTGACTTCGGCTAAAAATGCTGTTTATCATAATCCACCCCAGGAGAGGTTATTAGCCAAAGTCAAATACACCAATGCCTGCTATTCTCAATCCTATGGCATTTGCCAAAATTCTGAATTAGTTTAGCAAAAGAACACAAAGTGCCTCTTAGATGGAGCTACCTGTGCCATTCAAGAAGGCTGGAATCTGAGACCAAAACATGTTGAACATTTGGTCCTGTCAGACCATTATAATGAATAACAACACTATGATTAAATTAATAAATATGAAATTTTTTCTAGCACTCTGCAATTTAGAATACTTCACTGCACTTTATATGTAATATCTAGCACAACAGTTTTCTTTTCTAACATTACAAAAAGTGGAAAGAGCATTAGTTTTAAAATCAGACATTAAGTGGGCTCAGAAGTAACCTAAGTCCTTCGCTTCCTATAAGACTATGAGTAATTCAACCAACTTCTCTGGACCTTACTTTCTCATCAGTAACATGGGACTAGAAATATTTAGTTCTCAGGTAAATATTATTCAATGAAAGAACTGAAATAAATTGAGATATGTAGCAAGAACTTAATAAGTGCCATTGTGATTTCCCTCTTACACAATAAGGACATTGAAACTCAGATATTAAATTATCTATCCAATATTTTAAAACAAATAAATGAAGGAATCAGGCTGGAATTTAACTATGGGGGGGGTCTTAGTAAAATATGATCTATACCATACATACATAGTATGTCTCTGTGTTCTTTCACATGCAGGGGAAGTAAGTAGGTAAGAGAGATGGGCAAATTGAAATCTGGTGTTATGTCCATTTTCTTACTCCTGACATCAGAAAAATTGCAGAATCATTCACAGAGAATTTCTACAGACTTAAGAACCAGGATGTCATCAGGGGTCTAATCTTCTAAGCCGTCCCATGGTTGAACAAAACACATTCAGCGCATGCCTAGAGAAAACACTTTCTCAAGTAACTAATGTTACTCAAGGCAGAGAACCACATGCATCCTTCTCAAGTGGCAAAATTACCTCCCATCCACAAATGGGCCCCCTCTGGGATCTGATGTGAGCAAAAGAGATGATCAGGAAATACAAAGAGAAAAAGAGGCTACTTTGAGACTTAATGTAAGCTCTTTTTCAGGAACTGTGAAGCATGCAATGCCATCATAATGTAAAATGCATTAAACTGTCAAAGTGAAGATCCTATCTTCAATCATGTCAAGTCCCTCAAGATTTCCAATGGTAAATTTTGCATTAAGAAATCTCCTGGCCCTCTTCCCCATCCCCCACTGAAAAAAAAAAAAAAAGGGTTGCCTTAGAAAGAACAAGAAACTGAAATATTTAAAGAATGTATGCCACATGAACACATACCAAGTAAAACTGCAAAACCTATTCTTAAGTTAAATAGATTTAAGCCCAAAATTCCATGACTATTTCCATAAAAAAATTCATAAGTAGTATTAATGAGATATTATTTAGCTTAATAGCACACACAAAAAAATCAAAATCTAGTGACTAGGTATCGGTAATCAACTGTTAGGATTTTCTTATTTCAAGCCCAGTGTTGAAGCTATTACATGAAACTGATCATTTCAGAAAGCTATGCAAATGTGCTCAGAAATAGTAGGATGTTTCCATTAGACATTTTTGTATTTGATAAATATTTTTATTTTGAATCTGTATATGCATTGATAATCTGTTTAGAAAGTTCTAATTTTAGATCCCATGGCATTTTAAAATATAGAGGTTCTTTATTAATAAAAGATTTGAGAAAAGCATATGTTCTGCCTTTGTAGACACAATGAAAACAGCGGAATAAAGCCTTCTTTTCTCCTTTTCTCTTCTTTTTTTGTAGTCTTTTATAGTCCAGCAGCATGATTGTGAAAACTTTACTACTAAAAATTAAACTGAAAGCCGAAGGTTTTGCTGAACATGAACTCCCACACCCTCTCCATGCCATGGTCTCCTACCTCTGGCTTCTAGTTCTCTCACAGGTCTCTACTGCCTGTGGATGATGACAGAAAAATCACTACTAATTGCTGAGCCACAGGGAATCGTACTGAAGAATCCAAATAGATCCTTTGTGAACTACAGGAAGTCTCAAGAGTATTGTGTTCAATGACCATTTTTCAAACTTTGTAGATTTTGCATTCATGCTCAATTCACAATGTCTGTGTTTTCTTTCATGTCTGCAAAATTATCCCCATCCTTTATTAATATAACTCATTTTAAAAGCTGTAAAACCTGGTGTGTAAAAACTAAAGTCTGAAAACACTAAAAGAAAATTTTCCACAAGCTTAATGAGAAGTTAAACACTTCAGTCCTAAATATTTTAATAGATTTTTGTTAAAAGCAAGAGATAATAAAACAGGAATTTTTATTTTTGCCTAACTTTTTGGTCATAGGTTAATCTATATTTAGAGAAAAAAATGTACTGTATCATCTGATGAAGTCTACAAGCCTGATTATTTAGGCTGTTGTTAAACAAAACAAGAATAACTACAAAGACAGAAACCATATTAATAAGCACAAAAAAGCATTCATAGTTTGCGTGCCAAGTAAATTGTCTGCAGTCTACAAATGAAAACATATTATATTACTGAGATTTTTAAGCATTTTTTTAATTAAAAGCATGTCTAAGTGACATCTTGGAATCCCAATAATCAAAACAATTAAAAGTCCAGATGTGTTCATTAAAGTGGACCCCAGTGCAAATGGCTTGACTTCACCTGCTAAAGATTGTGTCTAAAGCACCTCCATAAAAGTCTGGAAATCAACAATTTTAAAAGACTTGAACTCTAATGTAAAGACTACAAATATTTGAAATCTATTCTTACAACTTCTACCAAGAAACTAAGTGACATTGATCAGGCTACTCGATTGCTGCAAACATGTTCCTGGAGAAAAGGAGTTGGATGACCCCCAACAACTACCCGCCTCCAGTGCTCAGTGAGTGGGGTGGTTTGAGGCGTGGTTCTCCTATGTTCACATCTTTAGGAGCATTCAAATCTGTATAAGATTTCAGCCACTGAATTTTTGCTACAAAAATGTTGTTTTGTTATCAACCTTTCTTTCTCTTAAATTGACTGACATAGGATTTAGCACTGCTGTTAAAAACACCAGGACTGTTTTTAAATGATATGGAATCACTAATATTTCTGGCCTTCAGTTTCATTCATGGTTTCTAGACAATTTCAGAGTTTACTTTTAAAAATCAGACTCTGTGATTTTTTTTGACATATTTTGAAGTTCAAGTTTTCTTCCCTGTCTCTTCCTTCAGTCATGTATAATTTTTAAGAAACAATGCCAGGAGAAATGTACAATTTTTAGTGTAGGCACGCAAAACTGATGACTTTTATAAGTAAATTCCTATTATACCAGATAATGACCCCCTCCAGACTCTTAAATATATATACATAATACACATGTGTAATTCATGTGCTGAGAAATTTGCATGGTGCTAATATTGTCTAGGCTTGATTGAGAAGCTCAGACATAAAGATGGAAAGGGTCTCTCTCTTTCTAAGTGTATTGATTTTAAGTAACAGTTTTCATTTAAAAAATTAGTATTTATTCATTCCATCAGAATAAAAATTATGCTGATTCTTATATTCCAGATATCAGTCTACAAATAGTTCACAAGCAAACAATGACTAAGTTTTCCTATACCAGGAGAACAAACAAAGCCATTGACGGAAGAGACACTACCTCCCCAGCTCCTTATCCCAAATGGAGCAATGCTTCCCTCAAACTTGAAAAAGGGGAGTGAGGTGGGAATGCCCTGACTAAAAATATGATCTGTGCTCACATACCAAAAAAATGGTCATTTTATACCTTCTCCTGAATACTCCTGTAGACTTCAGTATAATAGACTCATCATCTATGCATTTATTAAGCAGGAGATTTTAGGGTCTAACCTAGACCTGAGGACGGAAAAAAACAGGGTCAGGGAGAAATCTCACCTGAACTTGTCATGCATATATCAGGAGTCTGTGTAGTTTGGTATTGCTTCATGGAATATTATTCTGCTTAACCTAAAACACTACTGTTTTTGAGAATTAATATTTGGGGGGAATGAGTTTGTTTATGCATACACATGTCCTCATTCTATTCAACAGCTGCCAACTGCTCATTCTATTCAACAGCTGCCAACTGGATAACCAAGAATTCATATTCTTCATTTCCTTCTGGCATGGATATTAGAAGGGAACCAGACTAGGAGTTTCTAAATCCACTCTAGATGTGCCTGCTGGGCCAAGATTGCCAAGGCACCCCCTACACTGTCCTGCCTGCCAAGTCTAATCCAATTCCAGCCACTAGATCTTACTGAAGCCTTGAAATTTCAAAGAATAGGGAAATGGAGGGCTGGGAACTACTGGGTTCTGCCACCAGATAAGGAGAAAACAGAGATAATAGGTGAAAGTGAGCCTAACAAAAAAACAAAGATACATCCTGTAGAGTTTTTTTTTTTTTATTTAAGAAAGAAGTATTTTTCCTTACAAGAAGGGGGTATAAAGTCAAGGAGCAAGATAAGAACTGGAACATTTGCTCGAGACACTCAGAAACCGTTTAAATGCCTATCTGTTTTTCTGTCTCAGTTGAGACCAACATGTTAGTTTACCCAACATGTTAGGCAAGTTGTATATGCCTACACAGCACGCATTTGGGAAGGTGAAAAACCAAAGAGCAGGGCAGGAAAAGACACTGGGGTCTGGCTTGGATCACCTTTTGGAAATGGTTATGCGAAGTGAGGAGATCTTTTGAGAGGCCTGTGGTCCAAGAGTCCAGGCAGTATCAGAGCAAAGAAAATGGTGGATGACAATGGAACTGGAACCAACTAAGTAAATCTGCTCTCGAAGAAACAGACCTAACAGATGACTCAAGAGCTAAGGTGAGACTAGCTCTCATTGTCCCAAAAATATGTGAGGAACGACACTCTTACAGAGAGAAGCTGGAACATGGACTGTTAGAAGCTTAAGCACTCAGCAGAGTCAGAGCAAGATCCTTGAGGTAGAAAGCTTTGTACCTCTAACAAACAAAAAGCTTTGTACCAGCTAACAAGCAAAATTTCTGCCCCAGACTTTTAACATATATTCTAAGATTATATTTGTACAAAACAGCACAAAATAGAATGCACATTTTGGGAACAGAGAGAAGAAATTCCCAGTTTATTGAAGACAAACTAAATTATTTCATCCAGGTATATAAGCAAGAAAACAGGAATTACAACAAAAAAAAAATTATTTTACCAGGGCAGGTTTTATAAGCTAAATACGTGTATTAGGCTTAAAAAAAAACACATCTAAGTTGGGGAGACATAATTACAAAAATTATGAAAACTTTGAGGTTTTTCCCCCTCTATTTTGGCATAAAATAGTAAGAATAAGTCTCCATTTTCCTCACCTATTGTTTGGGCATCAAAAGATAATTATGAATTGTGCCCTGATGACCAATAGTTAAAATCAAAATCATGGACTCTCAGACATTCCCATTGTACCTATTTGAAAACCAGCTCTAATAACATATGTATTTGTTTGAAATCGTCCTTGAAGCCTGAGTTCAGCTAAATATTTACCAAGTTATTTTAAATGAATTGCACAGTCCAAATATATCTTAAATCCTTTAAGGAAAAGTGCACCAAATTAATATAAACACAGTGCAGGGCTAGGAGAAAACTCTATTCAGTTAAGTGATAAAGCAGACCCTGCAATAAGAACAGAAAGCAGAAGAGCCACGGACTTGAGGACTCCAGAAGGAGGCTGATGGTGCTAACACACCCAGTGCTCTGCCACACAGAAGCCGCATCTGTTCTGCATACCTAAAGGTTTGAAGGGTGGAAATGGGAAACCAATCTCATTCCTAACCAAGAGTAATGAAACCAGACTCTAAACACACTTTGAGCTTCTTTTTAAAAAAGGAGTTATTTACAAATGTCAGGTACTATCTTTCCCAGAGAATAGCAAACTATCAACATTTTTTTAATGTTGAGAAAGCGTAGAGGAAAGGAAGATTTAGAAGGATTTTTATAGGATTATAATGAGCACATAAAAACAAATGAACTCTGACTTCCAGTCAAGATGGCAACATTGGTAAACACGGCTCACTTCCTTGCACAACGACATCAAAATTACCACTAAATTATAGAACAACCATGACTCAGAGCCAGCAGGAATCCCGTTGAATGAAAGTCTGACAACTGTAGAATTAAAGAAACCACATTCATCCAGACTAATAGGAGGGGTGGACACGTGGAACAGGCTAATCCGACATATATATGTGGTGAATAAAAGTTGGGAGGGATATCTCGGGAGTGAGGAGTACCAGCCACACACCAGGCCCTCCAGTCCAGGGTACCAATGCCAGGAAGATAAGTCCCTACAAATTCTGGCTGAAAGAACCAGTAGGGATTGAGTCAGTAGAAGAAACTGCTGGAGCCCCAATAGTTACTTTCAAAGAACCCACAGATGAACTTAGACTCACTCCCTCTGAGCTCTAGCACCAGGGTAGCAGCTTGAAAGGCACCAGTGACATACAGGGAGGAACTGAAGTGGCTGGCATCAAGGCAAGAGCTAGGGGACAGCTTTCCCCCAGACAGAAAGGTGGGTAGAGCCAGAGAGCCATCAGGTGGGTGCCATATCTAAGACTCCATCAAACTCACTAACACTCTTTGACCCACCTTGGAGATCCCCTGAGGCTCTGTCCCACTGAACTTATAGCTGTTAACAGTAGCTTTTCCATATGAATGGCTTGTCTTGGCTCAAGCTTCCCAACTTCCTAAATCCTTTCAAACAAGCAACAGCCAGCCTCAGTGAACCCCTAGCCCCCCGTACCTCCTGCTAAGTGGCCACAGGCATGGCACTAACAGCAGCCAGCCTAGATTCACAGCTTGGCTTCAGAATCTCCAAGCCCAGCACTGGTAGCGGCCATCTCAGATTGCTCTATAGCTCAGACAGGGTATCCCCAGGCAAAACACAAGTGGGGGCTGACCTTAGCCTATACCACATGAGAATTCCCAGAGCCTGCATACCCACTGGATAGCTACAGACCATGTCAGAGCACTGCCACCCTGCCCCTGCACAGATGATCCTCCATGGAGGATGGAAGTTGGTGGTCACAGCCAATCCTTGCAGCTGACTGGCCTGGGTAAATTCCTCCCATTGACCTGCCAACAGCAACCAATACTCAACTACACTAGGAAGGTATAATCAGCCCACATGAAATACACACTTTGAGTACCCAGCTTAGGTGATAGGGCAGGCTGTACCACTGTAACTTATAGGACTCTACTATATTAGGCCATGATACGAAGACAGGGAGTCATAGGAGGTCTACCTAATACATAGAAAAAACACAAGGGCACTGACAAAATGTAGAGACAAAGAAACATGGCCCAATTGAAAGAACAGATCAAAACTCCAGCACAAGAGCTAAATGAAATGGAGATAAGCAATCTGTCAGATGCAGAGCTCAAAACAGTGGTTAAAAGGATGCTCAAAGAACTTAGTGAGGACCTCAGCAGCATAAAAAGGAACTAGTCAGAAACAGAGGATACACTAATTGAAATAATGAACAATTTGCATGGAAACAACAGTAGAGCAGATGAAGCCAAGAATCAAATTAATGTTTTGGAACATAAGGAAACAAAAAACAACCAAGCACAACAAGAAGAAAAAAGAATCCAAATAATAAGGAGAGTATAAGTAGCCTTTGGGACAACTCCAAGCATTTCAACATTCATATCATAGGGGTGTCAGAAGGAAAAGAGAAAGAGCAAGGAATTGGAAATGTACTTAAAAAAATAATGAAAGAAAACTTCCCTAATTTGGTGAAGGAAATAGACATGCAAATCTAGGAAGCACAGACAGTCCCAAACAAGATGGATGCAAAGAGGCCCACTCTAACACACATCATAACTAAAATGTCAAAGGTTAAAGATAAAGAGGAAATCTTAAAAGCAGCAAGAGAAAAGCCGTTAGTAACCTACAGGGGAGTCCCCATAAGACTGTCAGCTGATTCCTGAAAACAAACTTTGCAGGCTAGAAGGGACTGGCAAGAAATATCCAAAGTCATGAAAAGCAGAGACCTACAGGCAAGATTGTGCTACCCAGCAAAGATATCATTTAGAATAGAAGGGCAGATAAACAGCTTCCCAGACAAGAAAAAACTAAGACTTCATCATCACCAAACCATATTATATGAAATGTTAAAGGACTTATTTAAGCAAAGAAGTTCTAAATTATGAACAATAAAATGTCAATAAATACATTCCTGTCAACAACCGATCTAAAAAACAAACTAAGCAAATAAGAAGAACAGGATACCTAAAGCATTTTGATGGTTGCCAGATGGAGGTGAGTATAATGGAATGGATGAAGAGGTGAGAGGATTAAGAAGTACAAATAGGTAGTTACAGAATAGCCATGGGGATGTAAATTACAGTATAGGAAATGGAGTAGCCAAAGAACTTACACTCATGACCCATGGACATGAACAATGGTGTGGGGATTGCCTCAGGGAAAAGGGGCAATGGGTGGAGGGGTACAAAGGGGGGGAAAATGGGACAACTGTATTAGCATAATCAATAAAATATAGTAAAAGTAAATAAATAATTTTAAAAAGAAAATAAATTAAAAAATGAACCCTGCCCTGGCCAGGTAGCTCAGTTGGTTGGAGCATAGTCCCTATGCAACAAGGTTGATGGTTTAACACCCAGTCAAGACACATACAAGAATTAACAAAAGAATTCATAAATGAAGATTGATAGAATAACAAATCTCTCTCTCTCCCTCTCTCTCAATCTCACCCCTTTCTCCCCCTGCCTTCCTGTCTCTCTCTAAAAAAATCAAGAAATAAATATTAAAAATGAGTGAATGAATGAATGAATAAATAAATAAATAAACTCTAGCTCCTGAAATCACCTAATGTGGCAGACTTCTGGAAGCTAAGGTGTATTTCCTTTTCTTCTTGAACATGCAGCTAGCCTACATTTCCTGGCCTCACATGAGTTGGGTACAGCCATCTTTTGAGTCCAGTTCAATAAAACATGAGCAGATATAATGCACGTCACTTCCAAGCCTGACCCACAGAATTCCCCACATACTTCATGCTCTTTTGTCTTCCACCAGCTAGAAGCAGTTGCTGGTGAGGTGTTTTGGGTCCTTGCTTCTCAGAATCCAGTCCATGAGTCAAAACTATTGACATCACCTGGTACTTACTAGATATGCAAAATCCTAAACCCTCTCAAACAGAATCTGCACTTTAACAAGCTCCCCAGGTGATTCAAGTTTGAGACCCAGTAGTCTAGACTAGAGGATGGTACAGTGGCAAAATGAAAAGAGCATGGATCCCTGAACTGTCATGTGGAAGAAAGTCATGAGCTGACTAGAACCATCTGCCTTGGATTCATGAAAGACTAGGCAATAAACTGTACATGAAGCATTACAATTTTCACTTCTATTAGTTACCACAGATGAGCTTACTCTAATGTTAAAGTACAATAGAACATCTATTCTGAAACCATCTTAAGCCTACACTCTGTCCTTCTAGAATTTGAAATATCAATATCAACAAAACCCTTAGAAGAAGCTTGAACTACCCAAGAGGCTGTTATTATCACATGACACATAACAACATGGTTCCAAACCGAGGGTTCTTTGGGGATTTTTTTCATACTAGCAGGTAAGTTGTGTAAAATAAAGATAGGATCTTTCAACTTCCATCTATTTTCAGATCACGCTTTCCTTCTTTCCATGATTCCACATTATCAAGTCCTTTTTAAAAGGACTGGTGTTGGTTTCAGCATCTCTGCTGGCTTTGAGCATCTATCATTTTAAGAATGAAATCATTCTTCATGGCATATTATGAGCCTTTTTTTGTCAGGTAGTTAACTAAACTGGCACCAGTTAACTGTGATCTAAACTTCATATTGACAGATCTGGCAACAGACTGACATTCCTTGCACTAATTTTAGCTGTCCAATCTGAAAAAAAATATGTTTGAAATATGATTTATCTTAAGCTGACAGCAGTCTTCATCAGGGTGCCAGCCACTGACAGAGTAAGGGAAAGAACCCAGTATACAATCCCAGCTGAGTTATGCTTTCAAGGCAGGAAGAAAGAATTTAGGGCCGGTGTTCCTCAAAGTCATAATTTCATTTAACAACCAAGCTGGAAGGAAAACAAATGTTTCTTACTAAGCCTCACCATCAACAATCTATTTTTTCTCCAATACCATATTTGTCTTACTTTGTAAGCCCAGGATTACCATCCCTAAGTCTTACAATAATACCTGATACGCAGCAACTATTTCAGCAGCAGAGCAGAGTCCCTGAAATGCAATTATAGGAAAAGATCTAATAAACCAAAGATTAGCAACAGAAATGTGAGCACTGTTAACTATTTTTCTTTGGGGCTGAAATGAAAGCCAGAAACTAATCAGCTGGAGGAATAATGACACAAAGAGACTGACAAAATTGGAAAGATCCATCTGCATAATCATGGAGCGTAAGTGACAGTGTCTGGGTAGCGGCAGAATTATTTGACCGTTAGAACTTAAGTTGTTAACATCTCTCTTTTCCAAATGAAAATGAGATGCAAAAATACTTTTAGATATTAAAAAGAAGCTGTCTGAAACGTTATCAATATTTCCTAGAGCAATCATGTTTTATTAACAACCCAAACCGCGTGTTTTTAGGGTATGTCAACATTATGTGCAAATACATTAATATGTAGTTATTCACTGTCATCTTTTATTTTTGGTACAATTTGATAAGAGGTGTGTATTTTTATGTATCAATTCTAATGATGAGCAAAATAGCATAGCCCTGGATTCTGTATTTAAATCCTCACGTCAGTATTTATGGCAAGAAACGAGATGGAACAGAGAGGGAGGAGTATATACTGTCTAGAAGCTAAAATTATTGCCCAGTGCCATCAAGCCAGGGGGAATAAAGTTCTCCTGGGAAAATACTGTTCATTCAAATGGGCTGAATTGGACACTGTTGTGCCATTAAGTGCATACCAAGTGATCATTTGCCAAATAGTTAACCTTTGATGTTAAAAAAAAATTGGGAAAGGAAAAAGCTCCAGCCTCTTTATCTCTATTTACATTTTTGGCAGCCAAAATGTAAATGTAGAATGAAAGCACACAAGAGATTAAACTGAACTTCTGTACATGGCAAGTCCCAAGTCATTATGCTACTGGCTCTTTGTTCTTCGCATGCACTCTGCCCTCAGTATTCATGGGTGTCCATGTCACGCACCACCATGGCCCATCCCCTGGATGTCCATAACACTCTACTGTGACTTCTTCTAGACCTCTCCTTCCAGACAGCAGCATTCTATTCTCTTCTTTGCCTCCTCTTCTCCATTCAACCAAATGTTCATGTGGCCCATTTCTTTCCTTCCTCATCACTTTGGTAAACCCATACTAAGTTGCCAAAGGCTTGCATTCCTTTAGTCCTTTGAAACCAGATAGCATTTGCACAACAGAGGCTTTCTGTGTTCTAGCCCTCCAAAATGTGACTGAGTCATTGAAGAAGTACAATATGGTGACAAAGCCTGGGGGTGAGTGAAAGGTGAAGAGGGGGCGGGGATATAGTTTTGAGAAGACAGGCTTCTTAGCTTTTTGCAAATAGCTTGATGAAGATGGCTGCTTTTTCTGCAGGGGCGAAATGCTGACTCTAATAACAAGAAAACCTTCGTAGTTGAGGAAGACAAGACAAAACAAAACAAGATATGGGAAGACAAGGGACAGGAAGGAAAGGGAAAGGAGAAAGTGCAGCTATAAGCCAGACCCATATAAGTGCTGTTATTTACTTATCTCAAACCCTTACATAATATTCCTACCCCCACCCCCATTTTATAGGTGATGTTCCTGAGGATTAAAGGCATAAAGTAATTTAGCCAAGGTCACAAAGTGTCATGGCCAAAATTAAAAACCATCTGTTGGGTCCCAAGTTCATTCACTTCCCTTAGCCCAGCCTGCCTCAGGAATTGCATATTCTGCCCCATCATTCCGCCAGATAAATTGAAGGGATAATTTCTTCATTTATCTTAAAAGAAATTCTTCCAAGACCTTACTCATGGGCATAAAACTTTCCTAAGTGTTACCTTTCCTCATGCATCTAAAATCTATAATTCCTTTTTCACACCATCTAATGCAGAACACTTACATATTCAAAGTGTTTTGACCAGTCATCTACTCTCCTCTTGACTAATGTCAGTATTTTAAACTTTGTCCTTTTTGGGAAAACAAGGATTCTTTGTCTGCAATACATTCAGGATGGAGTTTATAAACAGGTAGAATTCTCTTGAGAAAGAACAAGAGAAATATACTGGGAAAGCACTTTGGGTGAAGCTGCAGGTCACGAGCAGCATGACATACAAGAGTTCACATTGAACATGGCCTCCTCTGACATTAACGCAAATCCTCAGTCTGGCCCTTGAGGGCAGAGGAGTGAGAATGGGAGTGAAGTGACATGATGGATACTGGCAGTTTTGCACTGGGGGAGGCAGGTGGGGTGTTCTGAAGAGGCAGAAGAGGGGCAATAAATGCCGCCTGTGGGCTCTCTCATCCTCTTCACTGATAAATCCCCCACTCTGTGCCATGAACAAATCTAGGACTACATAATAGAAAGTGACTTTATTTTGTTTTTGTTTTTATCTGTCACATCCAACTAGACTATACATTTAAGGCAGCAGACAGACTCAAGAAAAACACCTCAGAACAGCCAGAATAAGGAGGAAGCAGTGCCAAGCAGTGGAAGGACAGCAGGGCTGAGCACAAGTATTGGCCATCCAGGTGTGGTCGTGCACGTGTGTGAGACGAAGGAAATGAACACCATCATCTCTGAAGTCTTCTCTGGATCCAAACTTTCTTTTCGCCTTTACGCTCAATCCTCCACCTCATGCTCAAGATAACACTTGAGACGATGAGATATCAGGAGCTAGTTTCAAGTGAATATCCATCTCTCCACATCCTTATGGAAGCAGCTGGAAGCATTTCTCCTGTCAATAATTTTCACTGTTGACTGTCTTTTACTTCACAACCTCAGCCAAGCCCAGGGAAGCCTCAGTTCATGAGGGATTAAAAGGAGAGCCTTAAGAGAAATAAGCTTTGCATTAAGCACTTCAACACACACCGTCTCCTTGAATCCTTGTAGGAACTGAACAATAATTATTATTGTCTCCACTCCAGAGATGAGATTGAGGTTCAGACACATTAACTGAGCAGCCCAAGGCCACCAGCAAGTCTGAACTGAGATTTGAATTTAGATGTTCACACTCCAGGACAACAGCTCTGAGCCTGTGAACTTGCACTTCTGCCTCTAAAAATCTCCTAGCATATACACACAATGCACCCACTCACACCAGATGAGGTACATCCAAAAGCACAAGGCTGAAAAAGTGTGTTTGGAGAAGTCACTGACAACCTGCTCCAGGTACTACTGAAGAACGGAGACTTTCGGGAACTTGAGAGTTTGCTTCAAAACTGGCAAAACCAAGTTTGAGTGCCAGCCCCCAGCTCCTGCTGAGGAAGAAATAGAGACACAGTATGATATGAGAGCCATGTTCAGCTTTGCACTTGAGGACAAACTAACCACTCAGGTCCTCCATGGTATGAAGGATTCTGGGGGAAGCTAAACTCACACCAAACCCTGGGGATTTGTTCACGTTCTCTAGTAGTGTTCTAAGCAGATCCAGAAAACAGGATATGGTGGGAAGAACAAGACTGATTGAGCACCAGGTTGGATATTTGTCAGGAATATAGTAGAGAGCATTCTAATATCAAATTAATTAAATAATATCACATGACCTTTGAAATTTCTCCCAATGCTAGGATTCCATGAGAAGAAATATGTTTTTGCCTTCTTATATAATTTTGCACATTGAAGAAGAGGATGATGAGAACAATATTACAATAACAGTGATAAAAGCATTTACTGAGCCCTCACTATGTGCCAAGCACTCCTAGCTCTAATTATTAGATGCTGCAACCCAGCACCATTGGACAAAGACAATGGCAAGAGGAGGAACAAGGACAGCAACGAATTAATTAACAAAGTAGGAATTTAATTTGAGTGCAGTCCAAGGGGAATTGTAATTCATTCTGGCAGGTTGCACAGATTTGCCTTGCCCTTTAACAACACAAAGAAAACATTAAACAAAGGAAGCTTCATGAGGCCCCCCCTTCACTGTCAGCGTTCCTGGCGGCATCCACATGCACAGGCCTGCGGGAGAAAACACAGTGGAATTGTGTTAAAGATGATGTCTCTGACAGTAATCCTGACATGAGGGACAGGTGTGACCTTTCTGAACTCTCAAAGTGCGTCGTGACAATCATAGCAATAATTACTATTTGTAAAAAATCTATCTCATACGTATTTTCTCCATTGTTTACATCATTGAATGTGGTGCTATCATATCACTTGACTACTTGCCCTTCTTGGACTCCTGTCCAAGTGGTTCTCCAACTAAACCACAAGTTCCTGAAGGGCAAAGCCCTGGTCCATTTCTGTTCACCTCGATAGCAGTTAGCTCACTGATAAGCACACAGGAAGCACTCAGTAAAGTTCAATGGCATGTAGTGGAAAATCAAACCTGATGTGGACTCAGCAGCCACCTCCGCCCAGTGTATGTGTTCAAACCATCCTTTGTTGGGATGCCAGCTGTGATGCATAATATCCACCCCAGCCAGCCATCTCCTTTAAATTCTCCTCTAGCCCTAGTGAGTGCCTACCGGATGCACCCTTGATGCTCTGCTTCAGCAGGCCCTTCCAGTTCTCTTCAGGCATCTCTTTTTGATGACCCCTTTGAGCCTTTTAGGGGTCTTGCTGTTTGTCTGTCACTTTTCATGTGCTTCAATCTTATAAAATTTTGCTGGGCAGCTATTCCAAAGATTCTCAAACTTAGTCAAACCTAAGAATCTCTAGGATCCACCCTTAGATACTCTGTTTGGGAACAGAATCAGGAATCTATCATTTTAATAAGCCCTAGCAGGTGATTTCTGATGCAGGTGGTCTGTGAATTACTCTTTGAGAAACACTGTCTCAAAGGAATTACAGGATAGGATGTTAGTCTAATGATTAATTATTGTCATGATTCCTAAGAGCCAGAATCCTGAATGTCCTTTACCTTTGAGGTCCTAGAATCACTGCTAGCTTTTCAGGAGTCAAATGATTCAACCAAAATATTTTCTCAGAGAAAATAACATGAAAATATCCAGGGTTCACTCAGAAAGCTTTCCATGAGCTTATACACCAGACTGAGACAGAGTGAAGCCACAGACTCAACGGAAAAGCACCAGAGGAGCACAGTGAGGACAGAAGACCAGTTTCAGGTCAGAGGGAAGGGATGTCACTGTTCTGGATGGCACAACTGGCCAGTGAGTTGTTCATGTGTTTTCCTTTGGCTGAAGCTCACAGCACTTCTGTGGCCACATCATCATTAACTCAAAGCAGCAATTGTCCTTGTTACCAGAGCTTACGGAGTGTGAGGGTGATCCTTAAGCAAAGTAACTTAGAATGGTCACCTGGACACTCCCCCTTCCCTTCCGTTATCTTTATCCACATTTTATTACACAACCTTCCACAGACCCACTCACCAGCTCTTTCTTGAGACTTTTTCTTTCCTTCCCACCATGTAAACCTACTTTGCAAAAAGCATGTGTACATTTAAGATTAAGTAATTCATATAGCTTAATACATTACCTCTTGCATAATAATTTAGATCTAAATATGAATAAATTAAAGTTATCTATACTGAGTAATGTAATTACAAACTACCAGGCAATCATGAGAATTATAATTTGTAAGATAATTTTGCAAGCAATGGGAATTTCTAATACTTTTTTGCACAGATATGAAACTAACCTTGATAAGCAAATTGCATGAGACATTTGAAACCACCCAAGCTGAGTTTTAAGCTGTCTTAGAAGTCAGGCACAGGCTAGCCATGGACAAGGTTGGTCACATAACTTTTTGTAAGGGTATCCACTATCCCTGGCTCTCAAGGTACACAAGTCTGCATTTATCATTTATGTTTCAGTTTCTCCCCCATTTCCCACCAGACTGTGAACAGCTCACAAAAGTAAACCAAGTCTGAGCAGGGTGGCCCAATAAGTCATCCCTCAATTCTGTATCCTACCTCAACAACAAAAATTTGCATCCATCCACAGTCAAAGGGTCTTTGTGGGAGCTGGAGTATCCAGTTCCACAGTCCTGAAGATGTGAAACCCCAGTGCAGTCCGAAGCCAAAAAAAAAAAAGCTGTTTTGAAAAATAGGTCTGCACCCAGCAGGCTGACTTGCTGACCAAGGTCCTGACTATGCATCTGGAAACAGCTCCATAATCCTGAGGTCTCACTACAGGCCCATTTCACTTTGGCTTTCACCAGAACCATGTGCCAAGGGACAAAGGAGGAATCTTGCCCACCGGTGTGTAGGGCAATATCCACACATACCCTGAAGTATCCACCCTGTGGACCCTGAAGTAGCCAGTGAACCACCTCCAGACTCTCTCAGTCATGGTCCAGCAGTCCCTGGAGAACACTGATTTACACCACTATCCACAGATAAGAGAGCTTTTGTGGAAGTCCAGGAGTCCATTGGAAAAGTTCCAATGCACCATAGTAGCAACAACAAAAACAACAACAACACAAGATTTGAACACATTGAGGAGGTAAAGAGGAAAAGTTTGGCTTTACCCATGTCACCCCTCCCCAAAGGTGGCACAGCCCAAGGCCAAGGGAGCCCTTCTCAGCCATTATTTCTCTCTCACGGGAAAAGTCAGATGTGTGAGTAAGCGCTCAGCTCCCCCAACTGTGGGAGCCACTTCAAAGATCCCCATTTCTCTCTTGCCTCATCCAGAGCACTGAGTCATAAGCAGCATGACTGGAAGTCAGTGAGCAGGTGAGAAACAGTAGTCAGGGCTCAAAACAGGACATGTCAACAGTATGTAGACCCTACCAACTGCATCTTGGAGTCTTGGACATATCAGGAGACCCACCCACAAGCCACAGGGGATGCCTCACTGGTGAATCCCCCAACTGGCCCACAGGCAACCTCAGCACTCTGTATACCTCACCCACACTCCCCTGCCCTGAGGCCATCTCCCTGTTCAAGTTCCCAATAGCAGTGACAGTGAGCTTTCCCAGGCAACAAAGGAGCACACACAGAGAGCTGGACCAAAGCTGCTGGCCTGGGAGAAACCACAAACTTGAGCATTCAGTACTGCCTAGAAAAAGCAAAGAGAGGCTGTCAGCACTTTGGCCTGGCTTTGCAGGGTAAAGAGAAGGCATTCCAGTTTAAGAATTCTGCCACAATGTGGAGCAAGAAGTGTGGAGCAGACATACATATATAAATTCTCAGAAAGCCTCAGGACCCCTATCAAGGCTGACAGAAAGGATTTCTCTCCTGAAGGCAGTCAGTGGCTGCTACTTCAAGTGCAAAGACAGACATGCAAGATTTCAAGGAACATATAAAATCCAGGAAACAAAATGTTGCCAAAGGAGCACAGTAATTTCACAGTAACCAGCCCCAAAGACATGGAGATCTGTGATTTACCTGCTAAAGAATTCAAAACAGCTGTTTGAGGGAAGTTCAATGAGCTAAAAAAAAAAAAAAAAATACAAAAGGCAACTCAATTAAATAGGAAAATAATACATGAACAAAATGAGAAGCTGAACAAAGAGACAGAAATTATAAAAAGGGACAAAGGGAAATTCTGGAGCTGAAGAATATAATAAATAAAATTTGAAAATGCAGTAGAGAATGTCAACAGCAGAATAGAATAGCAGAAGAAAACATCTGTGAAGTAGAAGACAGGAACTTTCAAATTATCCAATCATAAGAAATTAAAAAAAGAATGAAAATGAGTAAACAAAGCCTACATGAACTATGGGGGTCTATTAAAAGAAACAATCTGCAAATTATTGGTGTGCCAAAAGTAGAAGAATAGGAAAAGAAGGGAAGAAAGCTTATTTAAAGAAATAACATCTGAGAACTTCCCAAATTTGTGCTGAAATTTACATATCCAAGTTCATTAAGCTAATAGGTTACCCAAAAATTTTAATCTAAAACAATTACCTCCAGGACACATTATAGTGAAACTGTATAAAATAAAAGATAAAGAGGATTTTTAAAGCAGCAAGAGAAAAAAATTATCTCATACAAGCAAACTTCTATAAGGCAATCATCAGATTTCTCAGCAGAAACCTTTCAGGCCAGAAGAAAAGTGGAATAATAGATTCAAAGTGCTGAAAAAAAGAACAAGACTGCCAACAAGTATACTTTACCTGGCAAAGGCATCCTTCAGAAATGAAGGACAGATAAAGACTTTCCCAAACAAACAAAAGCTAAAGGAGTTTATCACCACTGGACATGCTTTACAAGAAATGACAAAAGGAACTCCACATGAAAATGAAATAATACTAATTTGTAACATGAAAATATACAACATACTGGTACAGATAAGTATATAGTCAAATTCAAAATAGTTTAATACTGTAATATGGTGGTGTATTAACCAACTGACTCTAGTACTACAAATATTAAAAGACAAACACATTAAAAATAACTATTGCTAACCAGCCAAGATGGAGGCGTAGCTGGACATGCTGTGCCTCCTCTCACAACCAAGATTAATGACAACAAAAATATAGAACCAAACAAAAAGAAAACTTAACCAGGACAGAGAGAAAATTGAATTGTGCAGGAGTCCTGCAACAATGATTCACCCAGTAAGAGGGGCGGAGTCAGCGGCCAGCAGAGTCTGCAGCCCATGGAGTCGGATCATGGTGGGATTAGCCAGTGGTGGTCCCAGGAGTGCAGTCACTCCAGGCGCACAGGCATCGGCGTCGCAAGAGGTCAGGTGAGGCACACAAGACAGCGCACCACGGACACACATTCATGCATAGATAAACCAGGCGAAAACATGCAGCAAGACAGACTGCACAATGCAGGTCCCCAGCACTGGGAAGTGAAGCATAAAAGCACCCATTGAAAATACTTGTAGGGGCTGAGGTGCCGGGAGGGAGTCCCAGCCTCACAGGAGAGCTTGTTGGGGAGACCCACGGGGTCCTGGAGCATGCACAGGCCCACCCACATGGAAATTAGCACAGCAGGGCCTAATTTGATAAGAGAAAGAGGCTGAAGGGACTGGAATCCATGAGACAGCACGGAGCAAGCACCATTGTTCCCTCTCAGACCCCGCCCCCACATCCAGCATCACAACCCAACAACTGGGCTGCCCCACCCTGGTGAATGCCTAAGGCTCTGCCCCTCACTACACAACAGCTGTGACCAGACAAAAACAACAACAACAACCAAAAAAAAAAACGAAGGATGGCTCAAAAAGGAGAACAGACCGGGGCCCTGGGGCTAAGTCATCTGAGTGACCAGGAGGTGGTCAACCTATCAGATGCAGAGCTCATAGCACTGGTAGCTAACCTATCAGAAGCATAGTTCAAAGTTCTGGTGATTAGGAAGCTCACAGAATTGGTTGATTTTGGTTGCAAATTAGAGGAACAAATGGAGGCTATAAGTGAAATGAAGAAAAACACACAGTGAACCAATAGTGATGGGAGGAAAACTGGGACTCAAATCAATGGAGTGGACCAGAAGGAAGAAAGAAACAATCAAACAGAAAAGAAGGAAGAAACAACAATTCAAAAAAATGAGGAGAGGCTTAGGAACCTCCAGGACATCTTTAAACATCCCAACATCCGAATTATAGGGGTACCAGAAGGGGAAGAGGAAGAGCAACAAGTGGAGAACTTATTTGAACAAATAATAAAGGAGAACTTCCCCAATCTGGCAAAGGAAATAGACTTCCAGGAAGTCCAGGAAGCTCAGAGTGTCCCAAAGAAGGTGGACCCAAGGAGGAATGCACCAAGGTACATCATAATTACATTAGCCAAGATTAAAATGAAGGAGAGAATTCTAGAAGCAATAAGGGACAAGGTGACAGTCACCTACAAAGAAGTTCCCATCAGACTGTCAGCGTATTTCTCAAAAGAGACCTTGCAGGCAAGAAGGGGCTGGAAAGAAGTATTCCAAGTCATGAAAGTCAAGCACCTACATCCAAGATTGCTCTATATAGCAAAGCTGTCATTTAGAATGGAAGGGAAAATAAAGCACTTGTCAGATAAGGTCA